>APFE030886664.1:153301-245353 GCA_000404065.3 Pinus taeda
TTGAAGATTCCACATGCAGATCTGATCAAAGGGAAGTGCTGAAGAAAGCAGTCAAGACTAAAAAGTCTTGCAGTTTTAAAACTGATGAGTTGTGTATGTTTGCAGATGCAGAGGAGGTTTCCATTGATGAAACAAAGGAGAAGATCATTGATGATTTCTTGAATTATTGGGCAGATCCAGATGAGATGGATAATGTGAACTCTTGTGTTTGTATAGCTGACAATTGTGATGTGATTACAGGTGTTGAGAAGGATATGCAATCTTGTGAAATTGTTACAGCACAAGAGGAAGTTCTTGTGGATGTTGAGGAAGTGAATCAGTCTAAAGCGCAGATAAGGGAAGTAACAGTTGATACTGTTGAACATTTTGTGCAAACTGAGAGTTTATGTATGAATGCAGGTGATGAGATGGTAACAACAGGAAGCTTGGCCTGTGAAAGTATTGAAGATTGTACAGAAAGTTTCTCAAAGGAGATGACATATTTATGGTATGAGTTAAATGTTCTAGAGAAGAGACTAGAAGTACAGAAGATAAATATTCAGAATATAAAGACAGAGATGAAGGAAAATAAAGAGGTTCATTTTTATGAACCCGAATATAGATGCATTCTCGGAGAAGATGATGCTGAGGATAGACTGAGTGATAATGTCAAGAATGATTGGGATCGGCATACTGAAATGCTGGCAAAAGGAAATAAGGCACTGAGGCCTTATGAATTTTATTCTAACAAGATCTTTGTGAGTGCAGGTATTGGTGCAGAACATTTGGCTTAGTTGAGGAGAGAAGAAGTTTTCTGTTCCAGAAGACAAGAGGATATGGATGATCGAGTGGTAGTCAGAACAAAAACAAGCATAGAAGCAAGAAATTAGCAGTCTGAGGATTTATTAGACAAAGAAATTGATTTAATCAGAAGAATCATGTTGAAAGTGTCTCAGATGAAGACATCAGCAAGGAAGGGAAGCAATAGAAGCAACAAAAAAATGAAAACAGAGACAGATTGTGAAAATGCAGCAAGTGGAGCAAGGCAGCATAACATATGGAGACCTGGAGGAAAGCAGCAAGCAATGGAAGATGAGGACTTGCAGAACAAAGTGTGGGATCCAGGCAAACATAGATCTGAACACATGATCAGGAGATCATGAAATTTTTCTACCTTGGGAGTCTGATGCAGGAGCATTCAGCCAAAGGGAAATTATTTTAAATAATACACATAGGGGGTCATGCATTTGTGGAATTAGTTTCCTAAATTCCAAGTTAGTTTAATATTTAGGCTTTAAAGTAGGTATTCTCAAAATAAATAAGTAAAACTAGGAGAGATTTTAGGCATAAAAGGAATGGATGTAGATCATTAAGTGATAAGGAAGTTTTTCTATTTTATAACAGGGAAAAAGATGGAATAAAGCCTCAAGATTCTTTTTTCCATATGTATGCATTGCATGTAGAGTTTTAGAGCTTTTAGTTGAGTGATTTTAGGATTTTTTTAGATCATGCTAAGTTTTATAAATTATGAGCCCAAAGGGCATTGAAAATCAGAGAGAGAGAGTGAGGAGAATGAGTGAGTATGAAGAAGAAGAGGCCATGAATAGGCCATGATTTCTCTTGTAAATAATTTATTTCTTAATTAATTATTTCAGTGATTTGTGTGCATATGTATTGTCTGGAACTTTCAGAGCTTTTAACATTTATCAGGCATAATATGCTGGATTTACTATGTATTGCAATGGATGGTTATATGCATAGACAGAGTTTAAAGATTCTGGGTTTTGCGGGTTGCGGCTTGCATCATAATTAAATTATAACTTTCTTCTAGATCCATCACATAATTGAAAAAATTGTTGGCATGTTTCAAACCATCTAATGTGGTTCATCATTAGGACGAAACAGATGAAAAGATTCTAATCTGGAAAGCATATAAAAAGAGCTAGGTAAAGAAACAAACAAAAAAACAGATTAGCCGCTAGAAAAAAAATTAACGGCTACAATAATAATAATAATAAAAATAAAACAAAGTAAAAATAAGTTCAAATTAAATAAATGAGAAATAATTAAGTTAGTATAAAAATTAAAAATTAGGGAAGTAAAACTGGAATAAATAAATAAATCATAATTCCATTAAATAGTTTATATATAAATATATAAGGTTAAAAAAGGTTAGACTTAGGATTAAAATTTAGAAATAATAAGGAGGAATGAAGGAGGACCTCACATGAGATTCATTAAAGAATAAAATATTGTTAAGAAGGGTAGGTAGATCCATATGTAAGTATAGATAATGTTGAAGAAGTCAAGAAAAATACAAGGTCATGCATGATCAACACAAATCAAAGAATTTTTTAATTGTGAGAGATAAATTATGGTTAAAGTTGAACAAGGAAATACTATAGGCTCTTGGTAAGAAGATCAAGGCTCTACGAGATGGTCCTTTCAAGATATTAGGAAATGTGAGAGACAATGCTTACAAACTTAGTCTACTCCCATACATGTGCATTTACTCAATAGTGAATGTAGATAATCTCAAACTCTATGAACCTTCCAGGGTGAATCAGGAGGAGGGGTAGGTCCTACCTTCTATACAGGAATTAGCACTAGATGCTTAGGAAAATTTAGAAGAAAACACAATTTTGTATAAAAAGTCTATAACTTTAAGACATGGGCAACATGACCTTTGAGACATTGAATTGAAATGTCCACTTCCATATAAAGCAAAATGGTACTCAAAGAGAAGATAGAGGATAAGACCCTTTTATAGAGTGAAAATTTGTCTTGTATGGGTTTTGAGGATAAATGGATATAGGATAGGACCGTATGAACTACACATTCATTAATAATATGATTAATGGGCGGTGTGGAGTAATTATCTTTAGGGTAGTCTCTATTTAAATCACAAATGTCAATATAGACATGAATAATGACTCGTAAAAGTAATATGCAACAACATGAATCCCACCTTTTGAAATTTATCAATTTCAAGTTGGATGGTAAAGGCCTTGACGAAGTAAATAGTTCCTTATTTTGGTGAATAAGGAACACATATGTTTCTTAAAAAAAGCTTCTCCTACCCTAATAGTTTCCCAATAAGGAGATGTTTTTCCACGCCAAAGTGTAGTAGAGATATCCATCTCAATGATCGATTAAATCCATTTTCTTCTTACCTAGTAGAGATACCCTTGAAATGATAGCTAGTTTAATCTCTTGGGGTGTGGCACAATCTTAATGTTGCAAAAGTTTTGTTTTCCAAAAGAGTTTTATTGAAATTTTTAATGATAAAAATTAATGTATGCTGCTTGATTTAATCTGATATTTGATATTTTTAACTTGAAAAAGTTTAATGTTAATTTATTTTTCTTACTTTTATCTTATAAAATACATAGCACGCATTTATAATTTTCTTTTAATAATAAAATGACTCGAGGAGCACAAAAGCTGGTTTCTTCGAACATTGTTTATCTTCGTTTTTAAACTTATTCTATTAAAAAACGCTTCACCAACTCAAAAAATGGTGAAGCATTAGAAGCATTTTTGCATTAGAAGCATTTTTCTAACTTTTCTTTGGAGATGTGTTTTGTTTTCCTCACGTTTTCACTTTTTAAATGTCTTTTTATTTATAAAATGGTTGGATTAATTTTAAAAAATGGTTTAAAGTTTAATTAAACATGTATTTGTTGTCTTTCTCTTTTACTTTTGCCTTTTATTAGTAAAAAAATAAAAAATAGCACGATCGCTCAAAAACATTTCTAAATCTCCCGGAAATATGTTTAATTTTTTTATAATTAATAATATTTTAAATATATTTAAATAACATTACATTATTTATGAATATGGAGCAATGATGCATCCATGTTATTTATTTATGAAGATTGTATGACTTTTTTCTACCTTGTCCTCAGGATGAACCACATTTGTTGGTTCGAAACGTGACTAAATCCTAATGACATGATTAATCCGAAAGACATTTCTCTACTACATGGATCACAGAAGTGTCACATGTAACATAGTTTATTAATTTATAAAAGAAATATTCTATTTAAATATGAACAATTACTTTTCACTATGTGATTTAAACATTTTAAAGTACATTTAAATTAAATATAACTTAATCTAATAAATAAATTTAAATATTGTAAATTATAATTAAAAATAAAATAATAATAATAATATAAAAGAAAATATTATCTCTAAATGAGGTGACTATCAAGATAGACCACAATGGCACTTTTTGTTGGCAAACAAAGGTTGAACCTTAAGTCTTTGATAATAAAATTTTACGCCAATAAATGCTTCCATTGTTGGTATTTGTGAAAATTTCAGAAGGGATCTATATCATGGTTTCAAGGATTCTTTGTGCAGAGATTTTGGATTGGTGGCATGATAGTATTGATCACTTTATTCTGCAATAAGCTCAACTAAGGCAAAGAATTTAGATTGGGTTAAGGAAGAGATTTTTTATGCAGAACCCTCTTGCGATCAGTATGAAATATTCTGGTCCAAGTTCCTAGAAAAACTACATAATTCGGTGAGGAGGATACAAGTTAAAGCTCGATAAGCGAATCGCCTTAGGCCTCGCAGAGAATGGACTACAACTGATTTTGCTGAGTTGCACCGGTAAGATGTTGAACTAACAAGAGATGTTGATTTTTGGGTTCATGCGACCTATTGACGGTGGTGAACCAAACAACATTCAAGGGATCCCTCGATATGAAGTCCCAACTAGACCTCACACCGTTTGGAGTAGGAGTCCAATCGGTGGGTGGTAACTTTATGCCTTTACTGGAAAAACATGGAGAGGGAAGTATGATACCTTTGGGCGAGAGAAAGTGTGTGATCCTATGGAGAGTCAAGTGTGATGCATGAAGGTTCCAACACACTAAGGGAAAAGGAAGTGTGCCCCTTGGAATATTTTAATAATATGCAACTTAAAAGGAACACACAATCATAATGACATTACAAGCTAAGATGCAGAATAGTCCACAAGTTAAGGTTATGAATTAATACAACAACACACATTCAACAAGATTCATACAAATGCAAACGAAATAGTTCATAAACAGAAGCATAATTTAAATAACATACATTGCAAATACAACAAGAATAGTCCTACTATATTCACAACATATGCATGAAAGTATGTTGGCTCTGATTTTATTATTATAAGTGAATGTTCCATTCATACACACACCATTGATGACCACTAGCCCCAATAGTGGAACATTAGAGTGAAGAACACATGCTCCTCCAAAGAAGTATACTAGCTTTACACCGTAGAGAAGCCAATGCTCTTCACAATATTCTCAAGCTCTTTCTAAGCCTAAGCCTGGCCAAAAGATTAGCTCATAAAACCCTTTTACATGAGTTATGAGGTTCTATTTATAATAAGAGGGGGTGACTCGTCAACTCCCCTTTTTAACCTTTGGACTACCCTCATGACTCTTCAACTTCTTTAAAAATGACATGTTACATTACATTATGACTTTTCATATTTCAATATTAGCACTTGGAATTTCACTTACAACATAATTGCAAAAAATATTACATTTTACACTCGTACCCACAGAGGACAAAATATGGTAGAGACAACTTGATAGCCTAACAAGACAATACATTACAATGCTTTAGTTTGGGAAAAATCTAGCTTGGAAACTTCCACTTAATGCTTCTCAGTCATGTATCATTGCCAAGCTTGGTATTGTGTGATGGCATCCCTAAACTGCATGATGGTGTCAGGATGGAAAGGGACTCTAGCCACCATAGCATCCAGGTATAATGATTTGGAACCAATATTAACTTCTTTCTCAAGTAGGAGAAACATGGTTGTAATTTCGATGGGACCACCAATGCAATTATGCATGTTTTGTTTGTTCAAAATCTAAATCCTCCTTGGTGGAAACCTGTCTCAGTTTATCCAAGGAGTCTTCAATCTCTTGCCTAAATTTTTGTTTGCGTTTAGCTTCGGTGCGTGGGATGATTGATGGGATTTTGTGGGTTCTCACCATGAAGTCTAAAATATTGTACAACTGTACAGATAAGGCCTGAATGTTTCCAATGAATGAGGTGAGTTTCTTGTTGTTACGAATAAACATTTGAACTCTTACTATCTCCAACTCTTCCTACAGCTTCATCTTCTTTACAAAAGTAGGCGGTGCCCCTTTGTATCGCATTGTCAATTCATGAACGGCGGTGATGGCAGTTTGCACATTCCTAAGAGTCTTGACAATTTCCTTGCTCTACTTCCGCAATCTATGCAAGTAGACAACTACCTTATGTATGGTCATGAGCTCCTCATAGAGGTCATGAATGGTCTCTCCAAGTTTTGATACTTCACCAAGTATCGTTGCTCTCGTTTTTCCCTAGTAGACCTATGCAGAGACTGTGTTTTGTTCTGTTGGGCGGATTTGTTCTATCTCTTGTCAGGAAACCTATAAATTTTGTACCAATTGTTTACTCTTGATCATAAAATATTGAGTCTTTGATATTATCACACCCGCAAACGCCAAGTTGGCTTTGGAAATGGAATTTGGGTTCTTGTTGGTGTCTGCCACTATCACCCTTCAGTGAATTCAAGTGAGACATGACCATCCAGAAAATTATCTCCCCACACTTGTAAAATCCTCTTATGAGGTTCATTATATGATAGATTGTACATATCCATTACCAGATCATCATCAAGAGGAACTATGTCCCCTTCGTCACTTAGAGCTAACTCTATGGCTGAAGGTGGTGGAGACTAAACGGTGACTTATGGTGCATTGGGCATCAGGTCAACATCTTCATCATGCAGTTCCAGTTCCAACTCCGTGTCTACAACTTCAATCAGTTCTTCAATCTGCTGAGCAAGCTCTTGATCATACATCTGTTCGCTCTCCCCCTCTACTACTAGTTGGTTTTGTCCTTTCTCTTAAACTTGAATCAATTTTGTTCCCCCTAACATTGCACCTTGCCTTTCTTCTTATCCCTGCCTCTGCTTCTCATCCTATATTTCCTCCTTTATTCCTATTCTTCCCTTAGTTATTGTTCTACTTTCTGCGTCCTTAGTTTTTCTTCCTACAAGCTCTGCTTTTCTCTCTTCCTCTGCTCTACTCTTTGTCTCATTTGTTTCCCCTACCAAAGCTGCTTGCATAGGGATTGAATCCTCTATCGCTCTGCAACTTTTTTCTCCCTCAATTTTTTTAGCAACCTTTCTCTTTCCTTGATCTTGTATTGGATTGCTACCTTCTATTACTATTGTTGGACTTGTCGCCATGTTCGTGTTGACTCGTTTTCTATAAAAAGTTGAGTGTCCACATATATTGGCAAGTCAACTGGCACTTGCTCAACTGCTTCCCCAATACTGCATTCAATGGTCTCCCTTGAAGGGGCTCTTTTTGGTGCCATGGTAACAATGAATGTTGGATATAAGTGCTTCGCAAGTGTGCTACCTGTGGGACAAAAAGGAAACTCATGCATAGAAATCATTAGCTTCATCAAATCAACTTTCAAGGCATGATTAAGTAGCAAACCGAGCATCTAATGGGAAGGATTGCGCAATTTTCATTGGCGAGAGGGACTCCTCACCTGTGGGAACTATGCAATGGGTAGTACCAGCACCCAAGGATGAAGCGTGTGGCTTGAGACTACACAATGTGCAGTCCCAACTTGGGCAGAGACTGGGAGAGACTATGCGTTACACAGTCTCAATGGCCAAGGTGACAGGCTGACCCCTAGAACTACACAGTGTATAGTTGGAGCTACCTTATACTAAACACTTTGTAGTTCCAAAGGCCAAGCTTGTGGCTAGATACTTACGATTGCACAGTGCCCAATCAGGCAAGGCAAAATCTAGACAAGGGTTGTTTAGATCTATTTGGTGGAAGTGTGAAAAGTGAGCAGATCTAAGTGATGGTGAAAGGGTGAGTGAAAATATGACTAAGTGTGAATGAATAATGATAGATCAGGTGCAGAAACTGATCAAACAGAAGGAAAATAAAGTATGTGAGAAGAGACGCCACAATGGCTACCATTAGTGCAAAAATAGGAAAATCGATGTGACACTTATGAAAGGAAAGTGATAACCTAAAAAACACTTCTACAAGCTAAAAAAAAAATTGAAATGCCAACAACCATGAAGATAAAAAGAAAAAAAAAACCCTCACACAAGTGAAACGATAAAAAGTGATAGAAAAGGCAACAAAATGTGATGAATGAAAAAATCACCCATGATGATGACCCTACCAAAAGTTCCTTGATATCTTCAGGAATTCTAGAGCTCCAAGATAGAATGCTCAAATTAGCTCTAGAGGGGTCCATTGACCAGATTTGATCAAATGAGGTTTTATGACACACATGCCTAAACTCAAGGAAAAGGAGAAACTTGGCATAAACTTGTAAAAGTAACTACTATGCCTCCTTAGGGATACTAATAATGGATCAGTACTTCTTAGGGATGCTTTTTTTCCCTTTATATTTTTTCACAAAAACTTGTTATGCACACTACCAGGAAATATGGCATAGTTCTAGGGAACTGGGAAACTTTTCGGCTCGGTGTGCACTGTGGAACTTTTGAGCTTAGTGAGGGTTTGCACAATATTTGGGATCAGTGTTTGGCTACCTTCCATGACTACACAATTTCTAAATCAAGGCTAACTTCCAGTTGGGACTCTACAATTCCTATCATCAAGACTGGTCACCCTCAAGGATTGCGTAGTTTCTGGAGGCAAGCCCAGAACTATTGTGATACCAAGTTGGGAGATCAAATTATAACTTAGAAAGATAAGATAAGTGTGAAAACAAAAGCGCAAGCACACATCGAAAGGATAAGTCCCAGTCAAAGCATGAATACCTAGATCAGTGTAAGATGAACCCCTATGGATAAGAAGGAAGGCTCAAAAATGGTCATACAGGCAAAATTTTGGAGGGTGGTTGTAGCCGCTACAACACAAACCTAGAAGGGTAGGTTACTGAGTTTGCAGCTAGGAATCATCTATCATTTTCTAAGGATTAATAAGTATTTAAATGTGGTTTTTGAGGAATATTGTTGAAGGAAATTCCACTGTGGATAAAGATATTACTAGTCGAAGACAACCAACTCTCATTCTAGGAAAATAAGATGCCCACTTAAAATCATTGGTGTTGGGGGTCGGATCTAGGGTAGGAATGTTATATAGTTGTGGAAGATGAGGGTTTGTTGTGATGGATAAATAATATTTGTGGAAAGCTCCAGAATTTGGAGAAATATGGAGGGCACAAATATCTAACGAGTGAAGGGAGAGAAATTTGAGGGAAAATAGGGTTAGAAGAAGAGAATTGCAAAGGATAGGAGAAGTGGTGACGAGTTCAGTGTTGCAGAAAGAAGGAATGGATAGTCCATACTTGTGAGGGAAAAGATAAAGTGAAGGATCTCCTTCTAGAAAAATATGAGTTGTCAATGGAAGTGTGGTTGGAAGTATGAATGGGAAAGATGGACCCCACCTAGATTTAGGAGGATTTCATATGCCCGAACCAATCATACAGGTGATTACAATGAGTGATGAACATACTCCAGTAAATGATGACATTTGTTTTGTAATGAGAAGATTATTCTTTGAGGATGAATGAACCCCTATAAATAACAATATACATGATGGTGGTGCAACTAATCCTCTTCCTAACCTTCCCCTAGTACTGTATCAAGATCCTGGTAATTTCATTCCCAAATTGTATAGGACTTTAACATCTCAACAACTTTACTTTAAATACGCAACAAGGAGCTCCAATGGAGCAAGTAGTTCTAGTAGTATTTTTTAGTCAAGTTCAAGTAGTTATTCTCAGTCGAGTTCCCAAGGATTTGTTAGTTCATCTAGGGAAAACAACTATGGCAAGAAATATCATAGGATCACTTACCTGTTATCAGAATTTTTCACAGTGGAGGGGTGAAGATGTTGAGAAAAATTGGTACCTATGTGAATTAGTTTAGAGGGAAAGACAAACTCCTGATGTAATTAAGCTCATTGTGTTTCAGATGAATTTGTGAGATCGTCCTTTGTGATGGTTTATGAAATGGTCTTATCTCAATCCAAATGCCACCATGGATCAAGTTAAAGAAGATTTTCTTCAAGAAATTAAACTTCCTCAGTCAAATCAGTAATATTTTGGAATTTTTTTTGGATATTATACAAAGATAAGGATAATATTCTTGGAAATGCATGCAATGGTTTAAAGATGGCATCAATAAATCACCTTATCAAATCGACCCTCATCATTAGAGGGATTGCTTTATTAAGGCTTTGCTACCAATCACTAGGATTTCATTGCTGCAATGAAGATTGGCACTTTGCATGATGCTTTAGAGAAGGCAATGCAGATTGAGGCATTGGTAGGATATCCCTAGGAGTATCGACCAAGAAGAAATTCTACTGACCCTTCTATTATGAGAATTCAAAATCAAATTGCTACTTTGACAGAGATATTGAAGGATCTTATACCTCAATGACTATTGAGGCCTCACTTCTAGTGTATCAATTGTCAATTTCAAGTACGTCATGCCACAAAATGTCCATGGTTGAGAGGTATGGGACTTACTACTATGCCTATGGGACCCCCTTTACCGCCACATAGTGTTGGGGTTTCTCAAATATCTTCATCCATACCATTCCAAGAACACACTTAGTAACATGCACGTCTTAATCACCAAGATATTTCTATGAATGAGTATTGTGAAATTTTCAGTTATTATGGTCATTTGTCACATCTGTGTCCTATTTTGAAGAAGTATTCAAATGTTTCAAATAATATATTCTTGTAAAGTTTATGGATCTCTTATGCACCATAAAATCAATGTAGATGTTTAGATGCATTGGTTGATCGTCTTGGTCGTATAGAATTTAGAATCACTGAAACTCCTCGAGGTCAAGGAGGAGGTGCTCCAAGGGGAGGAAGGACTCGAGGAAGAGGTATGGTCAGATGTTATAACTATGATCAAGAGGGTCATGTTTCGCAGTATTCTACGATGTCAAGGAGGCCTTGGTGATTTTATTTCCATGTAAATACACATGCCACTGAGGATTGTCCAAAACTTATTTCTCGGTGGGAAGAGCACAATCGGGTAAAAGGGATGAATTTGGTCAATGCAGAACCATGGGAATGAGATCCCTTTATGCAACCTAATATAAATATTATCACTCGAGGAGGAAAAATAATAAGATATGAGGTTGGGACTTCTGAGAAACCTATTGCTATGAGGTTGATGTCACTAAAAAATTTCTATGACCCTAAACAACAGAAGGAATACTATAAGGATGCAACTGAAATATTCAAACAATTGGTTTCCTCTCATAGCCCTCGTGCAGAGAAATGGGAATGTGTGTACTCTAATAGTCCCTCATTTTCATAGGAAACATATCAAACTATTCTAGAGTGGCTCCACTTATTTTTCATATTATGAATGACGAGCAATTGAGTTGCCAATTGCGCAAGAAATTAAAGGCAATTGTCCAAGCTAAACCACTCTACGAGGAGAATATCTATGCTAATTTACCTTAAAGATATTATATAATAGTTAGGAGAAATAAGAAGATAATAGAAACGAAATTCCAAGTGGATGCCTAGGTTACAGGATATCAAATTAAATATTCTATGCTAGATCTTGGGCTGAATGTGAGTATTTTTCCAAGGAAAGCTTGGGAGGCATTGGGAAGACAAAAGATCCTTTTTCTGCTGTCTATTTGTGAATGGAAAATTAGTATTGCATCTTACCTATTATTTTATTATAGGATGTTGAAGTTGATATTGGAGGTGTCAAAACATATAGAAACTTTAAGGTGGTGGAGATTATGGGCGATAAATATCTGTATCGAGCCTTGTTGGAAATTGATTGGGTGTTTGATAACTATGCAGTTATTGACTTGAAGAGGGAAAAATTGAATTTTGGAGTATATGTATTTAAGGTCATACATCCTTTAGACCCTTACGAATGTCTAAGATTTAAAGAGCCCGTGGACGATGTGGAGCAGCCTAATTTATTAGACCAGCTATATCAACTTATTATTGGGAAGAGGGAAGACTACATCAATATAGTAGTTGTTGGCTCTATTATCTAGTGAAGCATTGAAAGTACTGATTTTGGCTCTAATGTCATGATGGATGATTGGAAAAAAGGATTCCATGAGCTTCATTCTTGGTACTACACATATGTTCGATTTTTCCACTGGATTGGTACGGAAGTATGAGAATATCCTAATTTTAATGATACTGAGTCTATTGTACATTTTATTAGAGAAGTTGATTTTAAAATTGAAGGTCAAAAGATCCCTTTGATGAATTCTTCTTTGCGAGAAGCCATTGCGAGATGGTGGGGATCCCATCGCAACCACCTTCATGATTGGGAAATTGTTAAGTTTGTTATGATGTGTAGATTTTCTACCCAGAGACTTGCTTTAGTATAATTCCTATATATGATGGGTATACTAGTCCGCAAAAGCATATACAAACTTGCAAATATGTTTGGTCAAAAATTGGCTTACCAGTTACGATGTGGGCACACAAGTTCATCCATACATTGGGAACTTTACCGCAGACTAGTACTTGAAGGAGGAAATGAAGAGGAAAACAACATGGTGGAATATGTTGAAAACTCAGTTTTGTAAAGATTTTTCATTTTCTAATATAGATTCAAGGCTCGTTGAAGCCTTAAAATCTATTAAAAGGGTGTTATTCCCTTTTGAGAAAGTTGTTGAGGATTGTAGCAAGTATGGATATTTTTCGCATCAATATGACTTGGTTTTTCATGAGGTTGTAGGTTATGGAAAATTAGACAAAGAACCTAATGAAGAGTTAGAAGAGTTAAAGCATTTATATTTTAAATAATATGAGGGGGAGAGAGGGATAAACGAGGATCCTGTAAAGGATGCCACTCATTTGAAACCACTCGAGCTACAAAAATTTAATATTGGGACAGATGAGAAGCCCAAAATTTCCTCTATTGGAGATTATTGGATGAGCATACCACTAAGGAGATTTTTAATTTATTAAAGGCGTATGAATATTTTTTCACTGCATCAGTCTCAGAGCTCAAGGGGATCAAAGGAGACTTGGGTGATATGAAGATACTCTTGAGACCTAATGCAAATTTGATTAAGCCTCGACCATATCAATTAAATCCTCGAGTTAAGGAAAAGGTGAAGAAAGAGATTGATAAGATGTTGGTTGCAAGACTCATATTTCCAGTTCATGAAGCAGAGTTTATTAGTTCCATTTTGATCTAAGATAAGAAGGATTCACAAAATATTTGCATTTTATGTGAACCATAGAAGCCTTAATAATTCTTGTGTTCATGATCCATTTCCTACTCCTTTCAGTGATGAGTTCTTGGATAATGTTGTGGGTAGTGAAGTTTATTCCTTCACAGATGGTTTCTCTAGCTATCATCAAGTCCGTATTACAAAAGAAGATAAGAATAAAACCATATATATGAGATAATTAGGTTCCTATTCTTATAATGTTATGCCCTTTGGCCTAAATAATGCTCCTGTTGTGTTTTCAAGGATTTTGATCATTGCGTTCCACAAATTTATTCACAAGGTTTTAGAAGTATATATGGATGATTAGACATTTTATAATTTTTTGAAGAACCATTAAAGTTTACTCGGATTCATGTTTGATCATTATAGGCAACTACAAATATCTCTAAACTTAAAAAACTGCATTTTTTTCATTCCTTTGGGAACATTTCTTATCCATATCATTTGTATAGAGGGATTATGTGTAGATCCTACCAAGGTTGCGATAATACTGAATATGCCACCATCAACTAGTGTTAAATAGTTACAATCCACACTAGGGCATATAGGATACTATTGGAGATTCATTCATGATTATGCTCTCATCACTGCAGCACTGAAGAAATTATAGAAAAATATGAAAATATTGTTTGGAATGTTGAATGTGACTCTGCATTTGATACCTTGAAGGAGAAACTTGCAAGAGCACCAATCCTAGTTTATCCAGATTGGAATAAATATTTTCATGTCCATATAGATGCATTATGGATTACTTTAGGAGCTATATTGACTCACTTTGGTGAAGGTAAATTAGACCATCCAATTTATTTCGCTAGTATAAAACTTTCTACTATGGAGAAGAAATATACCAGTACTTAACGAGAGTCCCTTTCCATGGTGTATTTGTTGCAAAAGTTCAGACATTGTCTATTGGGTGGTCCTTTTAAATTCTTTACAAATCATTATTCTTTGAAGTATTTGGTTAAAAATCATGTCTTAAAAGGATGGATATGCTATTGGAATGGTGTCCCTAGGGGTAGAATTAGATTATTTTAGTCATTTTTTATAATGTAAAAGTCTCCATGAAATGTGGATGTAGAGTGCGTAGATAGATAGGAGTCAAAGGGGTATTAGCTCCTTTTTCTGGTCAGTTTTAAGATTCTCCCATGGTCCACGGACCATGGTATTGTATGGAAGGAAGTTATAAATAGTCGAGTCATAACAAGTCGTAGGAAAACTTGAGATAAGAATAGAGAGATGAATGAATCAATGATGTGGTAAAGTTTTGATAGGTAGGAAGGTTTCTTCCTACCAACAACGAAGGAAAGGCTACATAGCTGAGTGCGTGGAGGCCTGGAAGAGTCCACAGCTAAGTGCATGGACCCTTGCAGCTAAGTGCGCAAGGTAGTTGAAGTCTGTACTAGAATGATTCTGATTAATAAACATTGATTTTGGGTTGAACATACTTGCATCTATCTATTTAATTTTTATGTCACTTTCACTGATGTTTCTATAATTCATTGTGCTTTCTCTGTGCAAATTGGGTTAATTGAACATGTTTATTCTTAAGAAGATGATTGAGTGATATTCAAGAAGATCTAAATCTATTTAGGGTTATTGTTGGATAAGGAAGATAGGTATGCACGACGACAGATCTAGATCTCAAAATCCCTACAAGACTTATTCAGCTACACAAAAGTAAAAGACATATCTTGTTAGGGCCTAATTAATGCCATTGGCTGGTCCCGCGAAGAGTTGAAGGTATTAAGGGCTAAATTAGGAGTTTCAACTTTGTCAGAAGGTTAGATTTGTGCGGAAGCATATCTAAGGCACTGAAATACATCACACAAATCTCTGGATGCAAAAACTTGGTTCTTGCATCCCCTAATACTGGTTCGGGTGAGACTGTGACCTGCGTTATGCAGGTTTCTACCGAAACCACTAGCATTGTCGGGTTTTGTTGGTTGGCGCAACTAACTTGTAACCTCGGTCAAGATCCCCTAAGCCAACAAATGGTTTAATTGCTAGGACAGGGATCTTCTTAAGAGATGTGTGATGTCACATCATTGGATTTTGACCAAGAAAGAGATTGAAAAGTGTTTAGATAAGAAGATTCACAATTTTGTGGCTCAAGAAAACATGAATCCATGTTTTTCAAAGGAGGATTGGTTGAATAGATATATGTATATAAAGATACATGAAATTTTCTTTTGTACTTTTCCATGTGAGTTATATGATTGGTTAGAAAAATTGGCAGATGGTCAAGGGAGGTGGAAGCTCAATAGTTCTATAGTGTGGACTCTAGAATTAGTATAGAGGAATCTAAAAACAAGATCATGTGGGTTGTTGATCATTGGCTTGATCAAATTCTTGGAGGATTTGTTACTGAATTTGCAGTTGACACCTCAGTTAGCTATAGTGAAGCAGAGCAAAGATTCTCCAAAGGACCGCAAGGTAAGTAATTAAGGTCATTGAATACTTGAATTAAAATTCTATTATGTGAAAAGAGGGTAATTCCATTACCTTAATGTTTATAGCTATGCGAAGTGATAGATTCTTTCGAAGTAACAGATGAGATCTAGAGTATAGTCCATTAATTGAACCTCCTTCAAGAGACGATGAAGGGGAGGAGCTGACTACACCATGAAGCGATGTTTGGTTAATAACTCATCGTATTCTGAGGATGTCTCATCCATCCACTCCACCTCCACCTCCACCTCCACCGCATACACCTTCACCTACACCTCTGCCTCCACCTCCACCTTTCATCATGGAAAATGCAATGATTTCAAACTTCAAAGGAATAGGAAGTGAAGGTCTGAAGAAATTCTAGTTTGTTGCGAACATTTTATGGACAGTGCAACAAATCACTGATGATAATATAAAGAAGGTGGATTTGGTTACCGCCTTGCAGGATTGCGTGCTAACCTAGTACATTAAGTATTGTGCTGATAATCCTCAGGCATCGTTAGCAGAGACTCAGACAACTTTGAACAAAGAATTTAGTAAGCTTAAATCTAAGGTGCAGTTTGTAATTTAATTTAAGGAGATCCGAATGAGAGTCGATGAGACACCTTGGGATTTTTATCAGAGGTTGAAGTGCCAGATCGAGTAGGCTAACATGAAAATCTCAGATAGCCATCATTGCAATTGGTTGAAGGCATCGCTTTTTCTGCACTTAAGAATGCATCTGTCATAGTAGAAAATAGCAACACAATTAGAAGCCTTGGTGATCGCGACAAGGTTGCATGCATCACCTATTTAGGCTACAAACCTGCGGATGCAATAGATTGACTCCCAGTTAGAGAGCCTACACGTAGAATTATAGAGTCCAAAGAAAGAGAAGGAGAATAAGCTAAAAGTGCGCACAAAGTTTTGGTGCTTGAAGTGCAAGAGCCACGAGAACGATAAAGATAATTTTCCAGTATACACGAATTATCTTATGGGGGGGGTAGCCCCCTTGAAGCTAGCAGCCCCAGCCCGACCGAGCATGGGAGCTGCGCTATGGTGCACTATTTGTTAAGTCATAGGGAAACATGCTACAGATAAATACCACCCAATGCAGAAGTTTGTATAGAACCCTCAACAGTTATTTTGTAATTTCTATAAATATGTGGGCTATGATGAGCACCATTATCAAAGTTATGAGCTAATGATGGAAAGAACCCATACTTAATGTATGCACATAGAAACTCTGCCCCTAGATCAAGGCGCAGGAGGAGAACATGGGTATTTTCAAGGCCGGGGACAAGGACCAGGACGAGGACCCTGGTAGAGCTCGTGGTCAATTTATCTTCTACAACTACTGACAACTGGAGCACTTCACATGAGATTTCCTGAACCTTACACACCCTTCATGTCAATATTATAGACAATTCAACCATGCCATAGAAGATTGTCTTGTGCTAATAGCTAAAATGCAAGAAAAGAAAATGCAGCCTACATAGAATTTACAAATGATGAGGGATGAGCCCCTCAAAGAGGATCTGAGCATAATCATTGTGTGAATAAGTGGTATAACAACTGGCGCAAATAAAGCAAGCAACCTGAGGAAGAGGGATTTCTATGAAAGGCTACTGAGAAAGAGGTCAATTTTGATCTAAACCACACTAAAGAGACGTTCTTGGAGGCAAAGAAGAGCTTCGTTGAGGCCTCCACCTTAACAAGTGAGGAGAAAATGTTGGAACTAATGCGTTGCAGGAAGTAGATCCTTTCATGCTAGATACTTTCCTGAAAAATTGTATGAAGTTGTTGCGCAATCAAGAATCTATTGAAGGATTGCAAGATTTAATATACAAGTGTGCTAATAAGGAAAAGACTCCTATGAAGCAGTGCATAGTAAGTAAAATTGGTAAGCATAAGGCATAAACAGGATGTCTGATGCGGCTAATAGCACAAATAGGCGATTACGAAATGGACTAGCTAATTTTGGATCTGCGGTCTAATGTGAATGTCCTGCTAAAGCACACATGGAAAAGGATGGTGAGACCTACGCTGCAGTGGTCTTCGATTCAACTTTGAATGGTGAATTAGCATAAAATCATCCCCATGGGGTGATTGTATGGAGTGATGGTTCGTATCGAAGGTGCAAGTGCATTAGCAGACTTTGAAGTTATAGAAATTGTCAATGACGGTAATCCCTACCCTCTGCTCCTTGGAATTGACTGGGCTATTGATATGAATAGGGTCATTAATTTGAAGAATAGGAAACTGACCTTTCAAAATAATTCGCTTAGGGTCGTACTACCACTAGATCCTGTGGAAGGACCGTGCTATACCGAACCTATCAATGATTATGTAGAAAGTGATGATGAGTGGGATCGAATATAAAAGATAACAGAGCAAGATCAGGATTGGATCAATCCAATGGTGGATGGATGGATTGCATGGGACCATAAAAGTCCATGTACTTTTGACTCATATGAGGAATTAGAGCATTGGAAAAGCCACTTCCATAAAGTGTCTACATTGTGGTGCAATATGATGACGAAATCACTGCATTGTGTTTTGTCGCAGGTAAGAAAGCTACCTTATTATGATGGTCTGACTGATATAGATATTTTTTTAGATGAATTTGAACATGAAGTACTGGAAGAACATCGATTTCAGGAACTGGAATTGGCGCTACACCTTCACGTTGGTGGGGTACGCATAAATAATGTTTTTCTGGATGGCGGGATTACAAGCGAATGATGAAGTTATGATATAGGTATGCTAATACTAGAATGACTGAGAAGTATAGTGGGAAGGACAATCCATGTGATCACCTGGTGAGGTAGACTAAGGCATGGGGGATAGAACCACAGCTAGAATGGGTACATATATTTTTCCATACCTTGGATACGATCCCCATGAATTGGTATCTTGAAACAGAGCTCCACCACGAGACTGCGGAATGGGATGTATTGAGAGAAATTTTCTTATTGAATTCAGCTTCGAGGATGGGTTTGCAAGCATCGAAGAAGAACTTCAAGATATTAAAGAGATTATCTTAAGGATGCCAAAGGAACCTATGGAATGGACCCAACCTTATTGGAGCACTAAGTTGTGCCACGCATTGGAATGTTATAATTTGACCGATGAAGAGGGGGATGAAGAGCTGAGGAATATCGGTATTCTAGAAACAAAAAGGCATCGCAAAATAGAAGAACCACAAGTAGAGAACCTGTAAATCTCCGCACCTTTGAAAACAAGACAAGTAAACATTAGCACTAAAGAAGAACCCATGTTGGCAAAGATTGGAGACTATTGGGATGATGCTATAGTATACAAAGTTACTGAATTACTTTGTGAATACCAGGATCTCTTCCCCACTAACGTTTCAGATTTAAAGGGAATACTTGGTGATTTGGGTGTTATGTGGATCACGTTGAAGCCAAATGTGAAGTTGTTATGAAACCATCTCACAAAAATATAGATCACCAACTTCAAAATAAGCCTCTTCGAGGGGGAAACCTCCTTTACATTAAAAAAATGAATAATTCTTGGATGATACAAATGATAAGACCTCCTTTCTATATATAGGAGTCTAAGGGGTCATAATATAATTAGAGCCTGCATAACAATAATAATGTAAGGTCAAAATAATAATAATAGAGGGCTTCTATGGGGCACAATAATAACAATATGCGGACTAAATGGGCATAACAATATAATAAGGGGGTTGCACTAATAACAATAAGGGTTTACACTAGTAGTATAGGGACCTAACATGCCCCTCTCCTTCAAAAACTTTTGTCCTCGATGCTTGAGTAGTTCTGGATGATTTTGTATAAAATTCTCATCCTCCCATGTGGAATCTTTAGCAGGTAAGTTCTTCCACTTGATGAGATACTTTGAAATTGATCGATTTTGTAGTTGTCAGGTTCTTGTTTCCTTGACTTCTTTAGGTTCCAATATGATTTTTCCTTCCTCGTCAAGTTCTGAAAATATTTTTTGAACTGGGATCTTCCTACCTGTAACCTACTTTAATCATGAAACATGGAAAACTAAGTGCATTCAGGAATATGGATCGTTTGTAACACCTTGTACAAACCATAATATTTCGGTGATAATTTATTATCCTTCTTAGCTTGCTTGAGGGACATTTATTTGTATGGTTGTAGTCGTAGAAATACCCAGTCAGCTACATCAAAACTTATTTCACTGCGATGTTGATATGCATGTTGTTTCATTATATTATGTTCCAAAGTGAGGTTATCCTTTAAGAGTTTGATATCTTTTTGTTGATGCTCGATGTGATCCTCCACTGCTTGAACCTTATAATTTTATTTTAAAGATGATGTGATGGATGGTGGATGATACCCATAAAGTGCCATAAATGGGGTCATTTTTGCTGCAGTATGGAAGGAAGTGTTATATCACCATTCAACCAGACGAAACCACTTGAACCATTGTGTCTGTTTATTAAAGAAATGGAGATATCCTTCCAAAAAAAAATTCACTATCGTAGTTTTCTCATCAGATTCAAGAAGATAATATGAACTATGAACTAACTGAGTACTCGAATATCCACCTCTTGTACTCCAAAGAAACAATTGGATATTTTTGCATATAATTGTTTCTCCTCCAATTGCTTGAGCACCCTTTCAACATGCTGAACATCATCCTTCCAAGACTTGATGTAGATTAGTATATCATCAAAAAATACTAACACAACTTTTCTAAGGGTTTGAAAATATTAATCAAACCTTGAAATGTAGAAGATGCATTAGTAAGGCCAAAAGGTGTGACCAAAAATTCATAATGAACCTCATGAGTTCTAAATTTTGTTTTTGGAATGTCTTCAATCTTCATTCTGATTTGATGATATCCTAAATGAAGATTCAATTTGGTGAAGTAAATTCCTCCATGTAATTCATCCAATAATTCATCAATGACATGAATGGGAAATTTATCTTTAATAGTAAGCTTGTTGAGCTCCCTATAATCCGAACACATGCACCATGATCCATCTTTCTTGTGTACCAACACCACTGGAGTAGAGAAAGAACTTTTATGTTTCGAGATCAAAAAGTTCCCTACACTTACAATAACCATAATGGTAGTAAGGCACACTGAATGGTGTTGATGACTAACTTGCACAATGCCTTTCTTTCATCTGTTTGAGATTTTAGCCAATTCCCTCAAGGACAATATCATATCCCAATTTATAGCATACCGAGTTAGCTATATGAGAATTTGTTAAATGACAAGATTTATTCCATTTCAATTGTTGTACCTTATTGTTTCAACTACTTCTTCAGCTAGTATACAGTTGAAAATTTAAGGTAGTCATGGAATAATTTCTCCTTTCAAAATATTTCTATAGTAATAAAAGAATCCTCCAACTTGCTAGCAATTCTCTCTTATAAAATAGTTGATGGACTCTAACTAATAACATCCTCTACTTTTGGTTGTTGGTGGCTAGTTAGAGATGAACATATATAAGAATTTTTTGAATAAAATCAAAGAAAAGAAACTTATCTCATTCACAAAATGCATATTATTAACAAGTCCAATGGTGATAAAATAGATTCCAACTCATGGGAAACCACCTTGATTCTAAAAAAGCAAGAGAAAATGTGAAAGATTTTCCAAACCCCAAGGTTTTTCTACAAAGAGGTAAAAGGCTATTCAAAAGTCCCTTGATTTAGTTCCATGTAAGCTTTAATAGAGAGAAGAGACAGAACTATTACCTCACCTTATCTCTACATGAGCTATCCACAACCTACACAAGATGGCCAACAACAAATCCCTGGCCTTAATGGTTTTATTTGCAATTTTGACAGACCCACCTACAAATTTGTCGGCTCAAATTGGTTGCAAATTTATCATGAAACCCTTTGCAAGTAATCTCAAGGTGTGAGGATTAATTGAGTTTTTGTAAAATGCATTTCAAATAAACAATCACAATATTTTCCGATGCGCATTTCCTCCAAAGCACCTTGGATATGTCTCATGCACATTCTCTCAGAGTATTAGCTTTGAAAATGCTAGATTCTTTTGAGGGAGATACATTCTTGACAATGTTATTTCAGCATAAGGAGTAAAGTGAGAAAAATCATCCAACATCCAAGCTTGGTGTATATAAAAAAATATTTCTAGAGAACCTACCATATTATAGTGAACCTTCAATTTTGGAAATGCTTCAATCCCTAGGGTTTAGCATGGGGTATAGTGCATCCATCAACAACAATAGCTCACAAGGAACATGGCCCTTGTGACCCAACCAACCAAACCAAAGTGACCTAATTCCATGGAAACCATCATCATGATAAACCACGACACTAAACCAGCCAAGGCGACCTAGTTCCATCGAATTCCATGATACCAGATTAGGAAATATCTTGCAGAGAATTTTTATGGTTTCAAATGGAGTCACCGACATACAAAATAAATACACAATCTTACACTCAACCTATAGCTATGCCCAGGCTTGAAAAGTACCCTACAATTCCAACTATATTAAGGTCATAGAGATATTAGCTAATTCCCGAGGACTGAAAATGCCTTTCAGTGATGCACTTACAATTCCAACCCAGCAACATGCATAACACGACATCACTATGCATTTAATTATCAAAAGTCAAGATTTCGTGCAAAATCTTTGATCTAGTGAATTTTACAGTAATATCTGAAATGGAACACTTGTCATTCCATCCATCCCAACATTTCTAGTTTCCAAACTTAATCCCTACCGGACTTATCTCAATGTTGAAAAAATAATGCCATTATGTATTCCAAAATATGACAATCTTTGCATGCAGCTATACCAACTTAGATCTATCTTAATTCCATATCTACTAAGTTTCGAGAGAGATCAAATCACTTGAGATGCAAACCTCTTTTAGAGTGAGAAGATATTCGGTCCCTCGTGGTGCTTGGTAGATCTTAAGTTAAGATGGATGTAGACTGGACTTGCCCACTTTAAATAGGATATATTCCACATGTATGCCATATATCAATACCATGGGTCAATATTTATTTTAACTTTTATTATTTTATTATTTTTGTGTACATAGCTTTGGAGATTACAACTTATCTTCCATATTGGGTTGGGTTGGAGAGTATGTCTTACCTCAAATATCCATTCATGGAACATTCTTGAATTCCATGAGAATGTAATATATTTAGCTTGTACACAATTTGTAGTTAAATTTCAAAATGTTTTGAGAACTTGCCAACATTCCAGGTACCATCAAATAAGAGATCCACAATATCACATGCCAACATTCCAAGTAGCATCAAATAAGAGATCCACAATATCATTGAGGAATATTTTTCCAACGTGCATCAATGAGAAAATATTAGAAGTCCCCTAACATATCATTCCATGTTAATGAGTGTGAAATTTCTCAAGGCCTCGAATATCTTGCAATTGATAAATACCTGAGATCCATTTTTTGTTCAGAAATATCTCATAGAAATATTTAACAAATTTTTGTTTGTGTTCTCAAGTGATGATCATGAGCTCAAAATTTTCCAAAAGATGAAAGTGTCATAATCTTTATAAGCTTAGCTTCATATCAAAGAGCTCTTTATTCTTAATACAATGGTGTGAATGACACTCAAATTCGAGCTTGTATGCAGGAGTTAGGCAAGTCAAAGTTCAAGTTTGACTTCTCCAGGTGGCAAGATTGGATGACATGGAAAATGTCCCAGTGAAACGGGAGGCACCAAGCTCCATTGGCCCTGTATGTCACAAATCACAATCGCAGGTAGGTCAACATTAAAAATTGGCCCCCGAGCAGGGAAGGGTGCGATGCGATAAAGGGAGGCACGAAGGTATTCAGAAATTAGATGAAGTTGCGATTGTGATGGATCGAAATCACACATCGTAAAATGGAACATAATGAAGAATTAGCCCCAATGCAAACAGGTTGTGATGGGATTGCAATCGCAACTCGTAGGAAAACAAAGTCTCGCATAAATAAAACCCTAGGATAATAGCCGATTGCAATCTATGATAGGGCGTAGATGCGATAAAGTATGGGTTGCAACATATAATCCCCATCGGGTCCACCAATACTGATGCGATAAAGTGCCGATGTGATATGCGATAGGATTGCGATTACGATGTTCCACCACCGATCGGCTATTGACGATCGCAATTTGTAAAAAGTGTTTCGCTCATCTCTCCGCCTATAGCTAATTTCGATTGCGATATCTGATAGGGTGTGAAACTGTTGACTTTACCACTAGAAAATCCACTCCGAATGTGACCACTCAGCCCTTAACCATGAGATAGGAAAGAAATATGGAGGGGCTGCCAATTTCAGTGGAACTGCCAGTTTTAACTGCGGATAATGAATTTAACTGGAAGAAATCCAGATCTGGAGGATAAAATTGTGGAAATACTTGACATAAGTCATAACTAGGCCAGTTTCAACCAAATGGGATGAAAAAAGAGGCTAGATAGCCATTTTTGGACATTATGAACTCAATGGAACATGTTTCCGGATCAAAGGATAATTTATGGATAAGCTTTTTGCAAAGTGAATCCTATGGGTGCTTTGGTCAGCCAGAGTGTTGATTCAACTTATGGAGGATTATGAAGATGGAGAAGACCTTGCAGGGGTCTCCTAGCCTCCATGTGATTTTTGTAGTAGCCATTACAATAGTGATGTAGCTTTATTTCTTATTTTCTCTATATGTGTATGGATAAAGAGACTTTTTTAAGTACTTCAAGTGGATTGTAGTACTGTTCATGCTCTTGGAAGTTGGAGTATCGGGTCTTGATTTCAAAGCCCTTATCTTGTTGATTGTTTCATGACTAATTATAGGATTTCATGTTTTTAGAGTGAGAATTATTTGCAAAGGAATGTTTCCTTGAAGGGGAAACTAGCCACACTTTTTGTCAGAACACTTATGTACTCTTTATTACTGAAGAATTTTAAGCATAAGGAGAAGGGGTCATGCCTTTAGAGCTGATCCAAGGAGATGTAGCCAAGGACGGGTGAACTCCTTTAACAATGGCTGATGTATTATTGTTTGATGCATGCTTCCATTCAGTGTTTTGTTTCATGTTTTAAGTTTTCTTCATGAAACTAACTTAAGTAAACACACATAAAAATTCATGTTTTTACTTGCTATTTTGGAGTACAAACTTTAGGTACATTTTTATATTTTGAATGGGAAATTAGCACAAAATTACTAATTTGCACCATTTTAGATCAGGTTGGTATCAAAGCATAGGTTTGGTTTGTTCAAGGAGGAATGTTTGCAATTGAATGTGTTTTGAAGCTCATTGAGGAGAAGGTTTTGGAAAGGAGAGCAAGATTGTTACAATATCTACCACCAAGTTCTACCTCAAATTGTAGTAGAAGATTCAAGTAAAGCATCTCCCAAGGAGAAGAGCCTACAATAATATCAGAGGATGTCAAGGCTTTGTTAGACATGGAAGAAATGGTGAAAATCCTCTATGAAGAGTGGAATACCAAATTGCAAGGTGAAAGCTCTAGACATCCAAGAGGAGAATGTTCTCTAAGGGAAGAAGCTAACAATAATGGTGATAAACCACCATCTTCTCCACAATCTTCATGTTTTTCTACAACTCTTATGCAAGATCCTAGTGTAGAAATTTCCTCAAAGAAGGTAGATGGACAAGTTTGTACCTTTTGTCCACATGATGTGAAAGATGATGTTCTATCAACACCCAAATTCAAGGAGATGAAAAAAGAGAGCCAAAGAGTCCAAGAGGACACATCCATAATCAAAAGGGAGTTTGAAAACATCTTCATATGTCTGTCAAAAGATGCAGAAAATGGTAAGAATTTACATGTTTCTTCCTTATGCAAAAGTGTTGACGTAAATTCATTTGTAGCCTTTCAAAAACATAGTAAAGGCATTAGATCCAAGATCTTGACCAATATGGGTTACAAGGGAGGAGGCCTTGGAGAAATGAACAAGGCATTAAAAATCCAATTGAGACCAAGGAGAGGCCTAAATATGAAGGCTTAGGCTATGTTGCAAAAGAAGAATGGCCTTCTAGGGACAGATCATGGGCATTGTGTTCCTTTTGTTGTAAGAGAGGACATGAGGAGGAAAGATGTTGGGATTTTCATCCAGAATTGGTTCTTGCTTGGTTGCTCAAGGATAAGGAGGACTTGAAGTGTAAAACATATCCAAAGAGATATGAAAAAGTTGAAGAAGAAGGGAAGCTAAATTCTTCTTGCCATGCAAGTTCATCATGCAAGCAACGTAAGCCAAAGGACAACAAAAAGGGGTATATACATTATCTTAATTCAAATGTTGTTCACGATGGAAAAAAACACACATAATTGAATAATGTGTTGAGGAATATGTTTCCATGCACCTTTTTCCTTTCAACTAACCATTATGTAGATAAGTGTGATAAAAGGAAATCAATCATCAATAAGATTTTTATGTCTAATGGAGTTGAGAGGAGCTCAAAAGAGCGTATGTACTCACTGCAATATCAATGGGAATTGGGTCAAGAAGTGTTAGAAATTGTTTCCACAACTTCATCCTGGTAAGGGGAAGCAAATCATGCAAGCAGCAAAAGAGGAAGCGAGAAAAGAAAAAGTGGTGCGAGATGAGACCATCCTTGAAGCAACTTTTGAAGAAAAAGTGATGTTCATAAATAAATCACTTATATGAAACAACGTTTTATTTAAGCATTGCAATTCTAGTTTCCCTTGTTGATAGTCAATTTGAATGGAAAAAAATTGGAGTAAAGTTTATTCCATTTTGTAAAATTCTTTCTCAAACCATCGATTTTAAAACTGATGTATGAGTAGTCGCAACACATTTAGTATGTTCAAAATGTATTTAGGACTCAATTTATACAAGTATTCACTATGTAAGGCTTGTTTTGGTTCATTTGGAAAAAAAAAATTGGATCTTATCCTTGATAATGATTTTTCAGATGAGAACCTTTGAATTCTTCTTGGAAAGGATGTTGTTGTGGATGGCCATAGTGACCTAGATAAGTCGAGAAGAACATCAAACTTGAATTATTTGGTCAAGCTATATTTTAAGTTCACCTTGAGAAAAAGTCAAAACAAGTAAAAATTAGGTCATTGCAAACATCAATTGGATAAATTTTGGAAAAATGAAGGAACTGTAACTTCAAATGTTGAACAATTGAAAGTAAACTTCTGGAGACCAAAAGTTTTTCAGTCGAGAAGAGTGATCAGGAGCTCAAAATTTTCCAAAAGATAAAAGTGTCAGAATCTTGATAAGCTTAGCTTTAGATTGAAGAGCTCATTATTCTGAATCCAATTGTGCAAACAACACTCAAATTCGAGCTCATATGCAAGAGTCGGAGCAATTCAAAGTTCAGGTTTGACTTGTCCAAGTGGAAAGACTGGATGACATGGCAAAGGTCCCAGCGAATCAGGAGGAACCAAGTGGAAAGCCTCCATTGGCCCCCACATGTCGAAAAACACAATGGCAGGTAGGTCATCATTAAAAATTGGCCCTTGAGCAGTGAAGGGTGTGATGCGATAAAGGTAGGGGGGAAGGTGTTCGGAAATTGGTTGGAGTTGAGATTGTGATGGATCACAATCGCATGTCGGAGAAGGGAAAAACATTAAGAATCGGCCCTGATGTAGATAGGTTTTGATGTGATCAAAAATCATAATCGTAACTCACAGGAAAACAAAGTATTGCATAATCAAAACCCTAGGACATCCACCGATTGCGATTTGTGATAGGGCATGGATCCAATAAAGTATGGGTTGCAATTTATAATCCTGGTCAGCCTTGATGTGATAGAGTACTGATACAATATGTGATAGGATTGTTATTTTGATGTTCCGCCGCCTATCAATGATAAACAATCGCACTTTTCGAAAAGTGTTCCATCCATCTCTGCACCAATAGTCGATTACGATATCTGACAGGGTGCGAAACGTCGCCTTTAGTAAAGGAAAAACTACTCTGTATGTGACCACTTGGCCCTTAACCACGAGATAGGAAAGAAAGATAGAGGGACTACCAATTTTGGTGGAACTGCCAGTTTTAACTACAGATAATGAATTTAGCTAGCAAAAGCCAAATTTGGAGGAGAAAATTGTGGAAAGACTTACAAAAGTCATAACTAAGGCAATTTTTTCCCAAATAGGATGCAAAAAGAGGCTAGATAGCCATTTTTGGAAAATTTGAACTCATTGGAATAGGTTTCAGGATTAAAAGAGTACTTTTGGATATGAGTTGTGCAAAGTAAAGCCTATGGGTGCTCTAGTCAACCAGAGTGTTGATTCAGTTTATGGAGGAGTATGAAGATGGAGATAAACTTGCAGGGGTCTTCCAACCTCCATGTGCTTTCGATAGCAGCCATTACAACACTGTTGTAGATTTTTTTCTTCTTTTCTCTATATGTGTATGGAGAAAGAGACTTATTTAAGTACTTCAAGTGGATTTTAGTATTGTTTATGCTCTTGGAAGTTGGAGTATGGGGTCTTGATTTGAGATCCTTTAGCTTGTTGATTGTTTCATGACTAACTGTAGGTTGTCATGTGTTTAGAGTGATGGTTCTTTGCAGAAGAATTTTTTCTTGAAAGGGGAAACTAGCTGCACTTTTTGTTAGCACACTTATGTACTCTTTATTACTAAATAATTTTGAGCATAATGAGAAGGGGTCATGCCTTTAGAGATGATTCAAGGAGATGTAGCCTGGGATGGGTGAACTCCTTTAACAATGGTTTGTGTATTACTATTTGATGAATGCTTCCATTCAGTGTTTTGGTTTCATTTTTAAAGTTTTATTCATGAAACTAACTTAAGTAAACACACATGAAATTCATGTTTTTACTTGCTATTTTGGAGTACAAACCTCACGCACATTTTTATATTTTTAATGGGGAATTAGCACAACATTACTAATTTGCTCCATTTTAGATCAGGTGACTTCTGAAAGAAGTTTGTTATGTAAGTTCCAAAAGATGAGATTCATGTAACCTATTTCAAAATCCAACAACAACTAATCTATAGCCATTATTACATCCATACTTATGTGTGTTGAACTATAATCAAAATAATGGGACAGTGCCCCAGTTTCTATACATGGATTTTTAGAATCGATAGTGTTGAATTCAGAAGGAGATTTACTTTTTCTACTAGTTGTAGTTTTGATGTATTCTAACATATCATGATGCTCGGTCTTATTTTTTCAACAAACCCTCACTGTGGTTGTAGTGAAATCACCTAAGATCATTAAATTCTTATTTCTATTGAGATTCAAGATGTAGATTCAAGATGCCCTTTTCATGGGGTCCTTTGATTCCAAAGGGGATAGATTACATCACTTTGATGCAAAAATATTTAGTGAATAAAATTCCTTTCTCTAACTAGATCTTAGGTTCTAATATTGACAGTTGTGTATCCAACTAATTTTTCAAAATTGAGACAAAAATTACAGTTTCATTTATTTGCGTTGACATTTTTCTTGGTATTTATAGTGCATTCAATGATGATTCTCAAAACTACCAAATTTATCAGTTTACATACAGACCCCATCTTACTTTCCATCATTTTTCTTGGTTCCTATTGCTCATAATGCTCTAGATGTGGAAGAGGTCGTATTAACCTTATATTCAAATGGTTTATCGCACATGTGCTAACTTTGAGACCATTTATAGAGATTGGGACTATCCATCTAAATTGGATAGTAGAGACTAATTATGTTACCGTTATGTCATTGAATCAAAAGGGATCTATCTTCCTGAGAAGCAATACAATCCCTATACACATATATAGATGAATAATTTCGAGGATGGAAACTCCTAGTGACAGGTAGGTAACGTGAGACTAATGGAGCTTCACTCGTAGGGTATCACTATTGACTATGGTATATCGAATAATTTTGATCCCAACGACAACAGTCTATGATGATTTTTGAACTTATTTAACACTTTTCCTCGTCATGGAAATTATAGTAGGTGAATATTTTACTTCAAGGGCTTAACTACCAACAACTATACAATACAAGCATTTCTACATAATTAAGTTGTTTTGTAACCATAAGACTACAACCCATGAATTCCTAACATGTTTCTTCAAACTATAAATCATTGGTGCTCCAAATATAAGATTTGGATTGAAATTCCCACCCATGATGCCCATATGCAAACAATATACACCATTTTCAACATATATTTAGCCTCTGGGATACATGAACTTGTAACTATAGATTAAAAATGATTATTGAGAGTGGAAATTATTTTTTAAATGAATTAGATAAGGACTCTCTACCAGTATACTTTTGCCATAGGAAATGACATACACAAGCAAGACAATTGACATCACAGAAAGTCAGAAAGCAGAATAAAGAATATGATAACCAACTTCAATGTTTTAACTAGAGAATGCTCAAACTTATGAAAGCTCATGAAATTTTAACTATAATATTTTGAGACACATTACCTTTCTCTTAATTGGAAATGACACTTTCATGTTAGGCATAAAACCCACAAGGTTATGCCTTCTATTTTTTTGGTCATCATGTCAACCAAGCGAGATATTTTACATGACCTATGGGTCAATTTTTTATTAGGGAACATTAAACCTAAGGCAGGTTCTGGCAAGGTCTTAAGTCTCATTAAGATTGAGAACATTAATAGACCTTATGATATTAGTGTTGGGCACGGAATCCACCCACAACATGCTTTGGGGCTCAAAGCCCAAGTTTTGGTGAAGTGTATTATAAAGACTCTGCGAATTACAGGCGCAGAGCGCGAAGTATAGGATGAGTCATAGGGTTGTCCACCATAAACTATTGTAATGTAATGTAAAGTCATGTCAGCCTACCCATGGTCCACAAACCATGGGATTGCATAAATAGAGCGAAGCTCTAAGTTTTAAAAGAAAGGAGGAAGAGAGAAGTATACGAATGGTTCAAGCATAGAGTAAGAGTCTAAGTGTATTGGGTCATAGTACTAGGAAGAGGATCTATAACTGAGTGCCCAGAGGCCTAGTAGAGTCCATAGCTAAGTGCGAAAGGCGGTGTCAAGTCTGTAATCTTGATCAAAGAATAATAAAGAGAAGTTGATTCCTACTTTCAGTATATCTGCTTATGCATTGCCTTCTTTGCATTTATACTATTTTATTTATCACGCACTGATATGATTGTTGAATGTGTTGTAATAATAATTAGTCTTACACAGGTAAGTTAAGAAATCGGGTAATAATAGATTGAATAACAAAGAATTTGGGTATTATACAGGTTGCGCCGCAAGTAGGGCTACACGGAAGCAGCATCGCAAGTTGCGAAGGAATAGCAAGTACACGTAGTGATGTGCACGTAAGGTCAAATCGTGGACCTCCAGAAGCTCATCAGACATCCCCAGGGTGTGGAAACCTAGTTCTAGAACCCTACCATACTACTTCGAGTGAGACCTCAGTCCGCGCTTAGCAGACTGTTACCGAAAGGGCTAGTACTACCAGGATTTGCTTGGCTAAATCACCTCTGAACCTGGGTCAGGCCCATACAAGCCAACAAATGGTTTCATTGCCGGGACTGAGATCTATATAAGGGATGTCTGATGTCGTGCCACTGGAATCCAACAAAGAAAGAAATTGAAGAGTGATTGGACAAGAAGATTCACGAGTTCACGACCTAGTAAAACAGAACTTCATGAGTATCTAAAGAACAGTGGTTGGAGAGCTACTTGTATACAAAAATCCATGAAATTTTCTTTTCATCCTTTCCTTCTGAGCTGTAGGAGTGGATCCCAAAGTTAGCAGATAGCCAGGGAAGGTGAAGCCTCGACAAACCAATAGTGTGAACTCTGGAATTAGTGCACAGACTAGAAGTGTCAAGAGATAAGATTGTGCGAGCTGTGGGCCATTGGCTCGACTGAATAATAGGAGTATTTATCACTAAGCTTGCAGTAGACATGACAATTAGCTACAGTTAGGTAGAGTAAGGTTTCCTCAAGGGACCGCGACATAAGTATATTAAATCTTTGACCACTTGGATTAAGATGCTATTGTGTGAAAGAAGGTTATGGGAATAAATTAATGTTTAGAGCTATGTGAAGTGGGAATATCTATAGAAGTGGAGGTAGTGAAGACCTAGAAATCAGTCCCTTTAATTTCACCCTCATGGGAGAGCAAAGAAAAGCTCGTGAAAGTGTCTCCAAGAAGCGTGGTTAGTTTGATAAGGCAGCGAATTCTGCATTTACCACCTCCACCCACATTGTCACCCATCTCACCCTCCTCACCTCCATCTCCACCCACCTCACCTCCGCCACCACCACATTTTTGTATGGTGAGTGCGATCAAACTACTGATATTTAGAGGAGTGGGGAATGAAGATCCAGACCAATTCTAGTTCATGGTAAGAGCAGTATGGGAAGCACAAGGCATCGTGGATGACAATATTAAGAAGGCTATGTTGGTGAGTGCGTTGTAGGATCGCGCATTAACATCGTATATCAAGCATTATAATGACCACCCAAACACAGGAATCACAGAGATCTAGGTTGCGCTAAATAGGGAATTTAGTAGGCCAAAATCAGAAACACAATCAATCATCGGGTTTAAGGAGATCGCGATGCTCCCGGGCAAGACCCCCTAGGATCTGGACCAAAGGCTGAAGAGTACGATTCTCGAAGCCAATATGACGTTGATGGATGGACAACATCACGGATGGTTTGTGGCATCACTTACGCCACACTTAAGGACGACACTGTCACAACAAAAACTTTCCACCCAGACCAAAGAGTTGGAGATGGCAATAAGATTACGTGAGATCCCTATACAATACCCTAGGTTGGGAGTCCAACAAATCCATGTGCCGCTACAAAATATGTGTCTGGAAAGGAAAAGTTTGAAATAGGATAGGACACCTCAGCAGGAGGCGCACGAGGAGGTATGATGCATAAAATGCAAAGGCAAAGGGCATGACAAGGACCACTATCTAGTGCTTGCGAACTACTTGGTAGGAGGAGGGCCAATTCCATTAAGACCAAAGGCACAGGCAAGGCCGAGCGTGACATCTACTCTATGGCATGCAATCTATCAGATAGGAGGAAAACGCACTACAGAGAATTGTCATTTGTTTCAAAAGTATACACAAACATCCCAACGATTGTTTTGTAATTTCTGCAGGTCAGTAGGCCATGATGAACACACCTACCAAAGTTACAAACTAATGATGGATCAGACTCATGCCTACATGGTGAAGACCGAAACACGAGCCCTCGACCCAAATGCAAGGATGGCATGCACTAGATTTCAGGGGCACGGTCGAGGTCAGGGAGGAATGGGACCAAGAAGTGGTCGCGAACAACTAATTTGTTACAAAGGCTAGGGCACTATACCCACGATTGCACAAACCTAACATGAACATCATGTTGGTATTGTACTCAATTTGATCACAAGGAAAAATACTGCCCTTTGCTGATAGCGAGGATGCTCAAAAAATGGGGTACTCCAGCCCCCTCTGACTCAGAATTCGCAGATAATGAGGTCTGAGCCACACGAAGAAGACCCAAATGTAAACACAATGCTCAGGAGCGGTGTGACCATGGGAGATGATAAAGGGAAGTAGCCAAAAGAAAGTGTGTGGGTTTACAAGGCTCCTATAAAGGAACCTGAATTTGATTTAGAATGCGTGAAGGAGACATTCATGGAAGCTAAGAAGAGCTTCATGGAGGCCTCCACTTCAGGTAGTAAGGATTAACTAGAATTGGGGATGGATCCTTCAGTACTCACTACCTTTCTGGAGACATGCATGAAACTGTTGCACGACAGTAAGGCAGTCAAAGGACTACATGAACTTATCACTAGGTGCACGAGGTCAGGAGAATAGCACGTGGTCTGAAAACTTGGAAAGCATGCATTGGGCAGAGGAAGGGAAATGAGGTTGACTGCACAAATTGGCGAGTATGAAATGGATCAGGTAATCCTGGATCTAGGTTCGGACATGAATGTACTACCAATGTAAACATGGGAATGCATGGGTAGACCTATGCTACAATTTACGAATGGCGAACTAGCAGAAGATTTTGCCCATGGGAAGATTGCAAGGGGTAATGGTAGATATTAAAGGTGCGAGCACGCAGGCGGATTTTGAAGTGTTAGAGATTGTTAATGACAGTAATCCCTATCTCGAATTACTAGGAATAGATTGGGCCACCGATACGAATGGAGTAATAAATCTGAAGAAGCATAAAACGATCTTTGAGAAAAGGTCACTACGCGTAGTAGTACCGCTAGATCTATCCGAAGGAGCGTGATACACTATTCTGGTGCACGACAATGATAGTGATGACGATCTCGATTGTATTTACAAGATAACTACATGAGAATATGATTGAGTGAATCTGATTGTAGATGGAAGTATTTCATGGGAGCGCAAAAGCTCTTGCACCTCAGATTCATACGAAGAAGTAGAGTGATGGTAGAATCAGTTGCACAAAGTAACAACACTTAATTGCAACATGATGATTAGATCACTGTGTTGTGTGACAAAAGAGGCAAAAGAGTTGCTGAAATATGATGGATTTTCAGTGGTGGATGAATTCCTGAGCAAATTTGAAAGCGCACTACCAGAACAGTAGCGATTCGATGCGCTGAAGTGGGCACTGTGCGTGGCACCCGTACGATGGTGGTGTTCGCATCAAGGAAATTTTTAGGACTGGCACATATGCAGGAGGATGGTGCACTTATGTTTTGGAAAAACCTAGCTCCGAACGAAAGCCAATCAGTAGGGGCAGAACAAATTATGCGCCCACCTTTCCCGATGGGTACATACATATGTTGTACAGCCCACACAAGTGCACACCACCCCTAGAATAGAGAATTAGACCAAATCGTAGCAACAGGAAAGGTGACGCATGCTATCAATTCTCCATGATGAAGCATTTGATAGGGTGTGAGGAGTACTGAACAAGGTTCACCAGGTGAGACAAATTGATTGGGACCTGTGCGTGCCAGTAGTTCGATGGGCCTATAGGACCATGTGCAAAACACTGAACAGGGAGACGATTCCAAAGGTGCGGAACAGAGTAGAGACCATAATTTCTGAAGAGAATACAAAGAAGAATCCACACGTAATGGCTCCCGTAATTGTGATAGTGCATGATGACCAGGAGGAAGAAATCACACATCAATGTGAGGTCGAACATATAAGGATTCAAGAAGCCATTCGGCGAGGGACCTTAGACTTCGCAAAATCAAAAAGGACTGGGTACGATTGAGGAAGAAAAACATTTTGATGGATGTTTAGATCAAGAGGCTGGAAAACAAGATCACGCAAACATGTATCGTTGATAAACCAAGGATTGACAAGCAAGATACGGATGATCATACCACTACATTAGAATATTTTCACCGATAATTTATGACTCTGTTGCCATGGCTACGATCGCACCTCACCAACTGCAGTAACCAAGGGAGCGCGCTACATACAGTAGAACACATGGCGCCAATTGTCACGAAGGTGATTGAGGAATTTTCCTGCGGACTATGTCGAAAGGCGAGTTGAAGTCTTGCATAGGTGGTACGACCACCCAACTGGCCATAGGGAGCATAGTCTCAATGCTCCAGGCAGTTGAAAGAGAGCGCGGGACTATAAAAGAGTCTGTTTGCGAGCTACGTGATGAGGGAGGTACGCGCAGAATCAGCATGTCACAACAGTCGTGACCACGCATGGGAGGCTGCACTGCCACGCATGTAGCCTAGGAAGTGACTGTTGGTGTCACTATTCATAAAAAGATGTCCATTTTTTGGCAAAAGGGAGTGGATGGCAGGCATTTAAGACACAAATTAAGGGCAAGATTTGGGGCAATCTATTGCCAAGAAAGCATTAATGGCCCAGAATTGGGCGGAACAGTCGAATTTGAATTCAAAAGGTGCTATAAAACTCCAGGGGCTAACCACGAGACAATATTGGCTCATTTGAGATTTGAGCAGTTGATTAGAGCACAGAGTGTTGAGCCCCAAAGTTCACCAACGATCATAGAAAACTCAAATAGGATGGCAACTACCAGGATGGGTTTGGGCTTTGCAGAAGGAACCGTCGACGAGGCTGCACAGAACTCCATGGTACATAATGTTCCCGAAGACACTGTGGTCACACCAGAAATCCCAAAATCGCGTCGAACACGGAGGGCCAAGAAAGATAAGTAGGCAGAGGGACCTATTCTCATGTCCCCGAGGAATCCGCGATTCGATAAAATCTCAATGGAAGAAAAGGGTAAGGCTCTCACCATTGAGAGAAATGATGAGGAGGAGGACTTATAGGCTCTTGTCGATTTGATAGAGGAAGCAAAAGATATGGAAGAGGACATCCAGCCGGTGTGCTCTGCAGCAAACTTTCTCGAGTACGTTCCTCTACAGAAAGGGAAAACAAAGATACCAAAGGACCTCGATGCCGCTAAGAGCATACTCTAGACCCCGCTCCTCCTTGATGGAATTTTGTTTGAGGGCTTGCACCTAGTTTGCATGCCCGCAATGAAGTTTGAATATTGGGACCTCACAGATAGTGAGAAGTTCCCACACTTAGAGACAAAGAGCCTCATGAAGCAAAGCACAGAGGGGCAATACACAACATTAGAGCTGCAGAAATGGCTGCGTGGTCTAGAGAAGGCCGAATTACTTCAGCTATTGTGGATTCCACACTTTCACCATGTGCCTATCACTATTTTTTTCATCAGGCAGCTGCTTTTCCTAGTGCACAATGGGTACTTATGGTTGGGGGAGCGTATTCCCATCACGGTGGATCTCATCCATAGAATTTCCCGACTCCCCTATAAGGGAAAGGATCCCGCGGCGATAGCGAGAAAAAGCAGAGATTTGGTGCTCACAGAGGCCATGAAGAAAAAATACAAGCTTGAGAAGAAAGAGAGGGGTTACACAATCAACAACATCAAAGATAAAGGGGTGCGTGTAGCCACCCAACTCCTAGCCGGGAAGGTAATGATAAAATGTTGCGGTGATGAGGCACCATCACCGATAGTTGCACTAACCAAAAAATGTGCGAAGGGGGTCCAATTCAACTGGGCCGAGTTCTTCTGTGAGGATTTCTTGACCAACTGCAAGGAAGCCCAGGAGCAGGGCAAGACCTTCCACTACACGTGGTTGCTCTTGTCCACTTTACTAGTAACAGGGGAACTACCCGAGGACAGTCAGTTCCCCAGCATTGAACATGACATACCAGAGGCCGTAAAGTACGTGTTGATATGGGTTGCCAAGGACACAAAGTGAATTCGCAAGACAATGATCTTCTGGGTGCTCATGGAGGCGAGCATCCTAATGTGGATCAATAGATAGTCGTGCCTATCCCCCATAGTGCACAACAGTCTGTGGAGCTTTGCAGACTTCAAAGAAGACATGCATAATGTTTACATCAAGGTGCGTAAGGATTCGGCGCAATAATGGACCAAGCTCCCCTTCATCGCCATTGATGATGCAATCTTTTCAGTGTTAGAATCATGGCCCACTGAGTGGCACGCCCCAGATTTGGCAGAGCTGGATAGAACAGTAGCACAAAAACAAAAGGATGAAGCCAAGTTGCATGTCATGAAGTTGGCCGAGAAAAGGCACAATGAAAAAGTGGTCACGGAGGTAAGGGCTATTTGTGAGGCAGTAAGGGTAGCTGCAGAATAGGTAAAGGCCGTCGAAGAAGCAACAATAGCACAGGCAACAGGGGGCGCCATAATGCAGGATGAGGAGGGCCAAGACTTGTCTACAGGATAGGAAGTATAGAACACAAAAGAAGGCGTGGGCCCGGGCACAACTTCCACACAGCTGAAAAGGTCACGCGTCATAGAGAGATCTGGTCCACGAAAAAAGGTCAAGGCATCCAAATTAGCCATCGAACCAATCACATTAACTGAAAGCAACCTCTATGACATTGGTCACATGGTTCACGATGTCACCAAGGAAGCGCTCAACGAATCCATGTCAGAGTAGCAGATTGTGTTGGGGGCCCTAAGGGCGTAGCTGTAAGAACTATAGGTGCGGCTCCCACAAGAAGGAACTGTAGCCCCCTATGGTGTAGTAGGCACATCAGCAACGGAGCAACTACTACGTGCAAAGATGGCCAACACCATAGTGCTACCGGAAGCAGCGCTAATAGCAGAGAACAAGGATGACAGAGCCGTGATGAGTAGGATCAAGGGACTTGGCCTTAATTTGGCTGCCCTTCCGCGAGACACATTTTACCCATTGTAGGATGGCATAACAGTAGAGCTTCGTGCTAGGAAGTGCCATGCGATTCAGGTGATGAGTGAGCAAAATATCAACATCGAATAACTCAGCCTGCAGCGAGACAAACTGGTGTCACAAGACCAGTAGATCATGCAGACAGTTGATGAAGCATGCCAGCAAGTCCCAAAGTTGTCCATCACCATAGACCTACCAACAGAGATGCAGATCCACTGTCTGGCAAGTGGATTCCAAAATGCGTGCGAGGAAACAACGCGAGTGCAGCTAGTGCTGAATCTCCAGATTACTGAGTTGTGGCTAAATGTGCAACCTTCCACTCTTCTAGAAGTTAGAGAGTAGTGCATTAGTGCTATTCAAAGAGGACTGGAAGAAATTGGACAGATAGTGCAGGATTGTACTGGTATGTTGGACCAAGCATTTGACATCCTCACATCCTTGCAGGAGGACCCCAACATACAATGCTTGGAAACAGAGGCACGTGAGCTTCAGGAGTAGTATGATAATGTAATGGGAACTGCACAGGCAATCATCCTCACCCAATGGTTGGCAAAGATGCAGCAAGCAAGGGCACTGAAAGAGTAGGTGGATGCTGTAAGACAAAAAGAGGCACTTCTCAAGGCGTGCATCTAGCCATGGATTGATGAGGCCTTCACCATTACGACAGATATTGAGGGCAAGCTCGCACAGATGCAAGGACTCTACGCGCTAAGACAGGCAGTTGATCCTCACAAAGAAGCATCGAAAGAGTGCAAGCAGCAGGTCCAGTAAATCGTAGAACAGTGTGTCGGAGACCTCCGAGCAGTACAAGACTAGTTGGAGGGTCTCTATTTCAAGATCGCCACACCAAGAGAGTGACTCGAGACAGGTCACGATGATTGTTTTAAGGGCATGTTGGGCATGGAATCCCCACACAACATGTTTTGGGGCTTGAAGCCTAAGTTTTGGTCGAGTGTATTCTAAAGACTCCATGAATTATAGGCATGGAGCGCGAAGTATAGGATGAGTCATAGGGTTGTCTGCCCTAAAGTATTGTAATGTAATGTAAAGTCATACCGGCCTACCCATAGTATGCAGACCATGGGATTGTATAAATAGAGAGAGGCTCTAAGTTGTAAAAGAAAGGAGGAAGAGATAAGAATATGAATGGTTCAAGCATAGAGTAAGAGTCTAAGTGTATTGGGTTGTAGTAGTAGGAAGAGGCTCTACAGCTAAGTGCACAAAGACCTAGTAGAGTCCACAGCTGAGTCCATGGACCCCTGCAACTGAGTGCATAGGGTGGTGTCGAGTTTGTAATCTTGATCAAAGAATAATAATGAGAAGTTGATTCCTACTTCAGTGTATCTACTTGTGCATCACCTTCTTTATATTTATACTATTTTATTTATCATGCATTGATATGATTGCTTAATATGATGTAATAATCATTAGTCTTACACAAATAAGTTAAGTAATCGGGTAATAACATATTGAATAGCAAGGAACTTGGGTATTATATGGGTTGCGCCTCGGGTAGGGTTGCGCGGAAGCAACATCGTAGGTTTCCAAGGAATAGCAGGTACACGTAGCGACATGGGTGCAGGTTCAAACCGTAGACCTCCAGAAGCTCATCAGACATCCCCAGCATGTGGAAGCCTAGTTCTAGCACCCTCCCATACTACTTCGGGTGAGACCTCAGTCCATGCTCTGCGCACTGTACCTGAAAGGGCCAGTAGTACCAAGATTTTATTGGCTAAATAACCTCTAAACCTAGGTTAGGCTCATACAAGCCAACAATTAGGGTAGAATATTCCTTATTTCCTTGATTGCAATTAGTGAGGTTCATAGGAAAATAGCCCAAAGTTCTGAGGACACTTGAGTGACATTACTTATTTTATGCACAAAATGGGGCATATTAATGGCTTGCTATAACTTTGTTCTTGATGTAGCATTGATTGAACATGGCCTATGATAACTCTATCCTTGTTAGTTCCTTATATAAGACTAGTTGTTATTACTATTGTTCCTAGCATTCACTTTTATGCGACCTCTCTAAGAAGTACAGAACTACTAGTCTTCTCGTACTTTATTAATCGATATAATTTTACTAGACTTTGTTCATAGACAATAAAGAAACTTGGGACTATATGAAATTTTTGTACCTTTCTAATTGTGTAGCCATCAAGTGAAATTGTTATGCATTACTCTATTACAAGCATCGCTACAGACAAATGATAGATAAAATAGGTTATCCTTGTGTAATCACGGTTGGGCATGATGTCAAAGTGACGACATGGTGTATTTCTCATTGCCTATGATGTCAAAATTAATCGAAACATATTCTCGCCAGATGTGGTTTCCTTTATGGTTAAGCATGACGTAATTATTTACATTATTATAGGGTACAGAGTGATGTTACCAAACCTATGTAGTCGTGTTTTGTTACTGGGCAGAATGCCTTGCTATAGTAGTAGGGAAATGGTCATCGTTGAACTACTCATCTAGTGGATCAACACTATTATTGTCACCAATGCATTACCCATTGATAACCAAACTAGGGAACTATCAAAACTTTGGTATGTTCGTGTTAATCCACTAAAATTAGATGTGCATTATGCTTACAAATTTTGCAAAAGACAGTTGATTCATGAAACCTTTTAAACTGTAATAGTATCTCAATGCTAATTTGAACATTTTGTGTAATTTCATATGCATAGGTTGATATTTGTATGAGATATATCCATCACTTGAGTGTGTAACCATGCTAAGCACTAGTACATATCCAATCATTTCTTGATATGGTATATGTAGCATTAGGAACTTATAATGTTAACTAATGGTTCAATTTCAATAATGCATATGGATTGTAACATAAAAAAATATAGGTATAGATACTATTTGTATTTTCATAAGCCAATTGGCACAACCATACTTAATATAGATTCTCTATATACTGATTTGGACTAGGTGTATCACATCCTATCCTTAACGCTAGTCTCAGGTTCCTTAGATATTGATTTCTAAAGGTTACTATGATGATATGTTACCTTAAAGGCTTTGTGTATAACACCTTCATAGCATCTTGGTATATCACTTCAAGCTTATATTAGGGTGAAAATTTCCCTAGCCACTTTAAGTGCTAGCATATGGAGCTCTGGAATATGGAAAGTACCTCTAAATATTTCTTAAGTATGAAAATAAAACCCATGTTTTCATTGCAAGCACCATTATTGATTTCCATATATTCATATGTGTGAAGAGAATACATTTGGAAATTTGGTGGATTAGACATAAATCTATGTAAAAACACAAATAATTGTTCCCTGATTACAATTAATTATTCTAATTAGCACACGAGTCTACAAGTTAAAACCATTCTACAGTTAGCATATATAAAACCAACATACAAGTTGAAATTGCAGGCTTATTTGGGCCTGTAGCAGCCATTGCATCAATGTTATAGTTGGTCCTTATGCCATATAAGTCATCAAAATGGGAGGCCCATAATATGAATCCACAAAGGGGTTGTGCCCTTAATAAAATGAGGTGATTAAAATTTGTAATGGAAATAAAAGCACACTCTAAACATCTATATGGTTGTATAAAATATGTTCACGCCAAAAATAAATTAAAATTCACTTAGGTTATAGAGTACACCTTGTGAAATTATATGGATTACATTGTAAGCTTTGAGAACCTCTTTGTTACAAATGATAATGAGGTTTGTTAGTATGTGATACACCCTCTATGTATTTAACATAGTCATCACCATATGACTTACAACATCAATAGTTATGGGGAAGGGAGTCATCTCCATAATTTACACATCCAACCCTTTGGTGTTACAAAATGAGTAACCTGAGTGTAAAGGAAAACCTACTCTATTTATAACTATGCCATGACCATGATATAGCCTCACCAATGTTGAACGTAGACCAATAATAATAATAATTTAGGAGGGGGTGTTACATGTATGTTACATGATATTCAGTAATTGTTTATGTTGTTATCTTTTGATATGTCTATGATGGAGCTATGATAATATTCACAAACTATTTTTAAATAGTTGTGTGCTCTACAATTATGATATACCCTTTCATATGTGGCACGATCTAAGATTTAGCATGTTGACCTCTTTAATGTATGGTTTTCCTATTGCATTGTTGGTGACCTACATTTCCATGGACATCTTCAATATCCTACAACTTCTCTAGGATGAGACTATTGCATCATATAATCTAGCTTCTCTAGGTTGACACTATTGCATCACGTAATCTATTGTATCATGTAAGCTAGTTGAGACCCATGATGACTTGAATTAGTTAACAATTTATTGTATAAGTTGAGGTTGATGGTTTTCCTTTAAAATTATGAATGGGATGATTGTTTTCATATTGATTCTTAACCCAATAATGATAACCTGAAACATGGTGATGAATTCTTGTTGTGAATCCATTGGGCAGAATGTTCATAAATTGTGATTAAGAAGATTATGCACTTCTGAATTACAATTATAATTTGAACTAAACCTTATAGTAACTTTTGATTTACCAATGGTGCATGGACATCATAAGAAACATTCACAATAGAATATGAAGATCAATTGGGTACCTACTTCATATGCATTAAAAATTGCTTTTTATACTTAATGTGAATTACAAGCATAATCTTAACTGGATCTCCAATATATCTTAAACCAAATTTTCATTTTATTTTTTAGTACTATTATATGTTATTGTATCAATACCTCATTTTATGTTTATCATCATAACCAAAATATGCATTGTGCTATGGAATTAATACTAACATGTAATATTGATTTTTTTCTCAAGAATGCTATAGGTAATGACCTCAGAGATGATGATCTAGACTATGCTAAACATACATTAAATATAAGATATGATGATGATGAGGATGGTGATAATGTTGGTGATGATGCTGATTATTATAACATTGGTGATGATGGTGTGGATGACACTAATCATGATGGTCAGGATGATGATCACGTTAATGATCATGGGGATGATCTTAGTGGTGCTACTTAGTGATATCTTGATGATCTTGGAAATCCCTATTTTTAGATATATGCTATGAATTTACCTTATAATAATGTTATTTATGAAACATTTTGATGTGGTTATCATACATTGAATTTTAGTTGATTTGATTAAAGATGATGATGGTATTATCATTATTATCTTGTTACTTTATGTATATATTGAAAATTATGAACATTGTTTTGATGGAGAATGATTATGTATGATGATATTACTATCTTTGGATGGATGTTGTGAATTTACCTTAGAATAATGATATTCGTGAAATATTTTTATCTGGTAATCACACATTTGAATTTTAGTTGATTTGATTAAAGATGATGATGATATTGTTAGTATTATCTTGTTACTTTATATCTGTGTTGAAAATTGTTAATGTTTTTTGATGGAGAATCATTATGTATGATGCTATTACTATTTTTGGATGAATGTTGTGAGTTTAGCTTAGAGTAATGATATTTGTGATAGGTATGGATTTGGTAGTCATAGATGTTTACTGAAAATTGCTAATGATTTTTTGATGTAGAATTATTATATATGATGATATTTCTATTTTTTGGATGGATTTTGTCAGTTTCACTTAAATTTATTTACAAACCCTATGTTATCAATTTGAATTGTCATATTTATTTAATGATATTTAGAAACTCCAATATATTTCACTATGTAATTGAAATTAGTAAAATGAACCCATAAAGGGGGTTATAAATGGATATAAAAGTACACTCTAAACAAGAAGACAAATGTGAATGTAAATGTGGGGTAAGCATGGATGCAAAAATTGAGAGTAAAATTGGATGTTAAACTAACATCAAAACAAGTTACAAAGAAGGACAAAAAAGGGTTTTAAATTAGAAGTAAAAGAGGGTGTAACAATATACAGAAAGAAGGGAACCAAACATGGCATACAAAAGGATACCAAATTGGATGCAGACAAGGACACAAAAATGGACACCAAACTAGATACAAAAAATAACAAACAACTAGATGTAAAATTTGATGCCAAGTTGGGTGCTGAAAATAAGTAGAAAAGAATGGCATAAAATTTGGATGAAATTTTGGGCGCAAAAATGGATGTAAGAAAAGGCAAAAAAAAAATGAAAAATGGAGATAAGAAAAGGGTGAAACCAATGATGCCATATTGGATGCCAAAAATAAATCATAACTAGATGAAAATTTAGACTCAAGCATAGGCACAAAATGAGATGATAATGTGGACAAAAAATGAGGCAGAAAAAGGATGCAAATTTGGATGCCGAAAAGGACGCAAAATTAGACAACGTAAATGATGCAAAAATGGATGTAGAAAATGATGAAAAATTGGACACATAAGTAGACATAGAAAATGGTGCAAAAATGGGCATAGAAATAGCTCAAAATTGGATGTAATGTTGGATGCAAAATGAGGCACAAAAAGTGATGCAAAACATGGTGCAAAAACAAATGCAAAAATAGACGTAAAAAATGGCTCAAAATTGAACGGAACATTAGACACAAAATGGGATGTAAAGGTGGACGCAACACCTGGCTCAACATAGGATGAAAATATATATGAAAATTTGGATGCTCAAAAGGATGAAAAATTGGATACAAGGAATAGTGTTAAAAATGATGCAAAACTGGATGCAACAAATTATGCAAAATATGGTGCAAAAAAAGGAGAGAAATAAAATGCAAAAGCGGACGTAAAAAGTGGTGCAAAACAAGATGCAAAAATGGGCACAAAAGTGGATGCAAATTTGGGTGCTAAATCATATTCAATATATGGTGCAAAATTGGATGCAAAAAAGGTACAAAATTAGAAGATATTTTTTGTGTAAGAGTAGATGTAAAAACTGGGACAAACTAGATGCAAAAAATGGTGTTAAATTAAATGCAAAAGATGGTGTAAAACCCAATGCAAATGATTGCACAAAAGAGAAGCAAAGAATGGCACAAAATTGGAAGAAAAACCGATGCAAAAACATATGCAAAAATTGGCACAAAACTAGAAGCAAAACCTATCGTAAAACTAGATGTAAACCCTAGTGCAAAATTGGAAGAAAAAGCTGTGATAAAACAGGGTGAAAAACTAGATGCAGAAAGTGGTGCAAAATTAGATGAAAAACATGACGCAAAACTGATGCAAAAAAGGGGTGCAAATTTTGGTGTAAAAAAGGATGCAAAATATGGCACAAAAAAGGACGCTTTAAAAATTGTACAATAAAGTCAGATTTAGCACTAGGATTATCATGCCAATTGGAAAAAAAAAAAAAAATCACTAAAATATGGCATTAAATCTCGTGCAAATTGTTTGTTTTTGTTGTAGTGATAGGAACATAATAATAGTTATTGTTAAAATAAACAAATGTTTTCAATCAAGAATATGGTAAAGTAGTGCATTGAAGACAGGGCCATAGATGGTCAAACATTCTTCAATTTCATCATATAATGGTACATATTGAAGAATATTTTTTCTTGCTTCCTCATAAATTGTATATTCATTTGTATAAGAAATTAAAGTGAGAAACCCTCTAAAAATGAAACAAAAACATAAAAATCTATTTCACTCATTTACGTTTTAAGGTAAAATAAATGCCATGTTAGGTTTAAATATGTAGAGGATAATAAGGAAGAAAAAAATTCAAGTGTGTGTGGATGGGATCTTTGTGAATTTGATTGAAGGCCCCAAACCACAAAGGCTTCACTTCATTGATGAATATCTTATCACGTTTATTCATAAGGTTTTAAAATTTGAAAAATAGAGTCAATACATTATAGGTATTGTCAAGGGTATGTTGGATAATAGAGTTTATAGATATTGGTGGTATAAAAGGAGATATTCAATAAATATGGTGGATATTTATTAAAAACATGTATCATTTTTATTAACAAAATGTATTGGGAGGGGGTTCAACAAAAAAAATTGAAATAATTTTAGCAATAACTAATGAATTTGAAGATATATCCAACAAAAATAGATACTATCACACAAATTTAGTAAATAAAAAACTATACTCTATATATCCTTTTATGTTAATTATATAATTAAAAAATCCTTAAAATTACAATATTTGGAAAAGAAAATACTAATGATAATGTGATTAATTCCTAATCTACTAAACTCTTTAATATCAAGTAACGCGTGTAATATTTACACCGAAGGTATTCCCTCTATGGAATTAGCTGGGAAAACACTGTTCATCCCCACCAATCCTAGTGTCCCATTTTTTCCCCCCTCCATCTAGTGAAAAATTGACATGTGGAAAGAGTTCGTGAGCCAATTTTCCTTGTCGTGGGAGGAAGACACAATGATGAATGAGATTTCCAATAGAGAATAGTCATGAAACAAAGGAACACTTCTATTAGCGATCTTACTTTCTTGAAATAAGATACATATTCTGCATTCATTGATGCTATATATAAATATCAAACATTTGGTAAAATAATGTGTAATAATCCAAAGACCAATTGTACAAAAACATCGCAACAAGAAACCCATAAAACACGAACCATCACAACAAAAAATCTGCAATTTTTTTAACACCAAGCCCATCAAAATTTAGAAAAAAAAACCACAAAACTCGTAGAAGGAAACACACCTATATCATTGATCTTACACTACTGACATACCCCTACATAAAAAATGGTTGCCTACAAAAACAAATAGGAAAATTGGTGCAAATGTCCCAAATAAATATCCTTAAGGGAATGGAACTATGCAAGAATCATACCTACAAACACACCTTTGTACAAAAACTATTTGTCTATAAAAGAAATGGAAAACTGGTCTCAACATATCAAAAAATGATCCTAAATGGAATTCAACTCTACAAGAATCGTACCTTTTTTTGGGATAAATATCCAACACTTTAAATAAGATATAAGCTTCAAGATTTATTCCCTCTCACTGAATTTGGTCATTTAATTTGAAAATCGTATAAAAGATAAATTCACAAGATCAATGAAAATCCTCCAACATACATTCTTTAGCAACTTCCAAATTCTTAGTAAATTTTGAATAAGACTCCAATTAACAAGAAGAAATGCTAAAGATTTGTTTTTGAAATCAAAAGTTAGTTGAAGCAACATTAGATATCAAATAAAATTCAACCATGATTTGCACAAGATTTTTCTTTTGGATCATAATTTACTCATAAACCCAAGAATGAAAGTTTCTCTTCCAGTCCACCACACCTTCAGGAAAAAAAGTGTTATTTCCTTCTTTGCTCTCTCAACTGTGTCACTGCCATGGATAACTTTCCTTCCAACCTCTACAACAAAGTCACCTCTAATATTTATGGGTTCATATGTTGCAAGATTTGTAGCACCGATGATTTTCCTACCACTTGCAACAACACCTTTCCATTCACAGACTAGAGCTACAACAGGGCCATAAATTATGTACTCCACCAATCTAGGAAAAGATGGCTTTGAAGACAAATCTTTGTAGAGTTTCTCCTCAAATGATCTCTCTACAGCCACCATCTTCAAACCTTTAAAAATAAATCCCTCATTCTCAAACCTAGATATCATTTCTCCCACCAATCCATGTTGCATATCATCGAGCTTGATCATGGTGGTGGTCTTCATCATAATGAATCTGCTGAGAGTTCAAACAATAAGAAAATACTAGGTTTCTTGACACAACCAAGGAAACAGTTCACACTGGCACATAATTAGAATGCTACAAGAATTGTACCTAGGAACACTCACTAAGATCATTTGATGAACTGATCCACGAATTTTATAAATGTTATGGGAACCTAGACTGCAATGACACCTATAGAAGGGGAGTTCTCACACGGAGTTTGTGCCTTGCGTGTGTAAGGCATGTAGTCTATCAAAAAAATAAAAAATGTGTCACTATGCAGTACAATGTGGAAAATGTGTACTATGTCAAGGTTACATTATGGTGGGTTTTTGAATGACTAAACCCATAGTGGAGTGCATGATAGCTTCTCTTTTCAGTAATAGTCTATTTTTTAGGGAGCCATTTCACCATTGATAGCAGAACATCTCTCACTTCCCTTATGTTTTCAATAGTCGATGATGATCATCATTGATAGTTGCTTTGATAGGGAGTCATTTCATCATTGATAGTGGAAATTCTCTTGTTTCCCTTATGTTTTTAGAAGTTGACCTTGACCACATATTTTCCAATTATGTGGCCTACATAACACATAGAACATGGATGAGTCTTTGTTACAGTCCAAGAAATTCATTAAGCAAGGTTTGATTCAAAACTAGCTCCCAAACAACCCTCTATATAAAACATGAACTCAAAGAGATGGTTTATAAAGGATCTACCCTAATGGATCAAATTATTCCCATTTAGGTAAGACCTTAGCATTTATTCGGAAGGGAAGTAATATGATAGTTAGAAGATCTCTTTGGTTGGGATGGATTACTGGTAGTACAACATTTTCATTATTTATTCTTTTGTCTAAAGGAAGAATGTGGAAATATTATCTCGCTTTCATTTGAACTAAATGGCTTCACTTAACAAAACATCCTCATCACCTAGCGCCCATCCCTCGCTTTTCCAGTTTCATTTTCATATAATTACTACTTTTTCCTACCCCTTAGAACCTTTTATTATTAAGTAAAGAGTGAGTTGTTACTTCTTTGTTGGCTGTGCACCATTGATTTATTCGTTTCTCTTTGCATAGATTTCTTAGATTCTATTTATAAATCATCATCAAATAATTAAGGATAGCTATTTGTTCCAACTCAAGTACTTGTTTATTGTTTTTCTCGTTGATCTCCTCTATTTCAATATGACACACATGATCTAAGAAATTTATCATATATGTATTACACCCTTGGGTTGAGAAAATTATTTTATATTCATTACACCCTTAGGTTTCAAGGGTTTTTCTCATAACCTTGTTATCCTCATTAGATTGAAGAGTTTAAATGATCATTATTTGAGCTAGATTATTTAAGAACCTTGAACATGACCCAAAGGAATGGGCTCTATTTATGGTGAGATGAACTTCCCAAATCTTCTATTTCTTTGGTGTACCTTTGCACCTTTAGGGGCAATCAGTAGTAAATATTAGTCACACAATGTCATTGAATCTTGAAAAAGAGAGGAATACTAAATCGTTTGGTGAAAATTAGTGTAAGGTAAGAAAGGATGACATTGAAAGTTAATATAAAGTTAGGGGTGTGATATTAAATATGAATCACAGAGTTTTGTCTGAAGAGGGAGGAGAATAATAGATTAATTTGGTGAAAATTTTAGTCTAAGACAAGAAAGGATGCCAACAAATGTAAATAAAAATTAAATTCTAAAAATTTGTCAAACTTTCAAACACATGATATTTTTGGAAAGGGTGAGATATTAAATATTAGTCAAGTGCATATTGACATTGTAGAAAAAGGAGAAAAGAGAAGAAAAATAAATCATTTTGGTGAAAAAATTAATAAAAATAACAAACCATATTACAGTTAATAAAATAGTAACTACACTCTCCAGCTTTGTCCAATCTTCTAACAAATGTGATTTAGACCTACATTTTCGTAACTCGAGAATTATTTCCTTAGTGGTGAATTTTTATATATGATTACAAAGGGAAAAAAGGAATTACAATTTACACACATTAAATCATAGAAAAAACAAATCATTTAATAATAATAAGAATAATATATTTATTTCTTATTAACATATGAACCATACATATAAAAGGTCGATGCACATGATTGTGTCTGTGCATAGGGTAGACAACTTTGCAGAGACATACACTATATGTCATGTGCAATTGAAATAAGAATGGTTCTGAAGCGTCGGCCAGGTACAAGCTCCTTTGCTTACTCTCCAACGTGCATGAATGAGATCTGCTCTTGATGTGGTGCAATTGTAAATGCAAAGTTGTAAGTGAAAATATAGGTGTAATTGTAAATGAAAAATTGTAACTTCAAACTTCTTTGGTTTTCCTCACCAAGAGGCATGAAAGAATGCTTGTGATTCCAAATGGGTTCACTACTAGTTGTAATCAATGAAAACTATGTCTACAAAGCCAACTAGGAGTCTATATCCATTAGTCAAGTTAGAAATAATGGAGAAATGGTTATGTGGTTGTAATGCATCTTCTTAGTTTAGGAGTAGTTCTTAGAATTTAGGAGGTTGCTTACAACTACCTATTTTTCAGTCATATATTTAATATGTAATATTCATTCGTGTGTGAAGTGTGTGAGTGAACGAGAGAGAGAGTCTCCTCCTTGTTTGAGTGTAGTCTCCAGGTGATGTACACACCTGTGAGCTGCAACTCCTTCTTTTAATTCAAAGTTTGATTTTTATCTTGGTATCAGAGCTTAGAGTAGACGTATCGTTCAATTTATTTTTTGAGGAGGTATCATTAGTTGCACATTTGTAGTGTTAAGGAGTGCATGTAAAGCTATCTGTGGATTGGCGCTCTTTTTTAGCAGAAAAGCGAGCTAATTGGCCATTGGCGCTAGTTTTTAGCAGAAAAGCGCACCCATTGGCGCTCTTTTGAGCCTGAAAAGCGTGCAAGAAAAGAAATAACTGAATTGGCGCCAAACCGTGCCGGTTAAGCGCGCCAATGTTCGTGCACTTCGTGAATTTTTCTTTTCCGCAATTGGCGCGGATTTGTAGCTGTTCAGAGTGCCATAGAGCCAACCTCTTTCTCTTTGGAAATCTGCAATTTTTTGTTGCAGATTAGGAGTTGCTCGGTGGTGGCACGTGGAGATTCTGCTCGGTGGCAGCAGATTTGATTTGCCCGGTGGTGGCGAATTGAGGATCCTTGATCAGCTCGGAGGTAGCAGATCGGATCTGCCCGGTGGTGGCGAATTGAGGTTTCATGATCCGCTCGGTGGTAGCAGATCGGACCTTCCTAGTGGTGGCAATGCAGCTCCTCGATCTGTTCGGTGGAAGCAGATCGCCTTTGCCCGGTGGTGGCGTGTTAGAACTTGTTTGTTGATCTGTTCGGTGGCAGCAGATCAGTTTTGCCTGATGGTGGCACAGTGAAGTCCGTGATCTGCTCGGTGGTAGCAAATTGGACTTGCCCGGTGGTGGCACAGTGAAGTTCCTAATCTGTTCATTGGCAGCTTGAACTTGCCTAGTGGTGGCCGATTGGAGTGTTCAGTTGGGCGAAAATGAACAACAGTTTGGAATCATACTTCCACGAGTCTGGCAAGCTCGATGGAACGAACTTCTCTAATTGGTAGTTCAAAATTCAAACTTTGCTGGAGAGTGCGAATGCATGGTTGATCGTCTTGGGAAATGAGCAGAGAATTGGAACACCGGCCCAAGAACAAGATTGGGATAAGAGAGAAAGAAAGGCGAAAGTCATACTGAAGATGTGTGTCAAAGACAACATTATCCCCCATATCAGAGATTGCAAGTCGGCCGCAGATATATGGAACACAATCAAGAATCTGTATGAGACACAAAACACAAATCGTGTTCTGGCACTCAAGGGAAAATTTTTTGCATTAAAGATGGATGAGAATGAATCCATTGGTGGATTCATGGCCAGAGTCAAGGATTTGAGAGACAAATTGGGAGCCATTGGAGATAAGGTATCAGATTCAGATCTGGTTACACTTACACTGAATAGAATGATTGATGAATATCAGACATTCATCTCAGGGTTGTGAGCGAGAGAGAAAGCCCCCTCGTTTGATGATCTGACAGCAATTCTACTCCAGGATGAGGAACGAAGACAGAATCTGAAAACTCAGAGAAATGACTTAGCTCTGATGGCGAAGAGGCGACAGTACAGAGGAAATCAGCACCAGCATCAACATCAGCATCAACAACCGCAGCAGCAGCAGCAGAAAGGGACCAACTCTTTTCAAAAGAAATCATTCAGAGGTATGACTAAAAATTATGTTAAGAGATGTTTTTACTATGGGAAGCCTGGCCACCAGATTAAAGAATGCTATAAGAGGCAGGCGGATGAAAGAAAAGTCAAACAGAGGAAACATCAGGGGTGTTTTGTTGGAGAAGAGGATGACGACAGCCATGATCTTCGATTATTCACAGTCGACTGTGCACTTTCAGCATCAAAAGAGGATGAGGATAATATATGGGATGTCGATTCTGGTGCATCCTCGCATATGACTGGTAAGAAAGATTGTTTTGAGTTTATTGAAGAGTCTGCATGTGGATCAAAAATTTACTTAGGAGATGACAGTGGGTATGAGATCAAACTTTGTGGGGCTATTCTTGTGAAGCTACCTAGTGGCGACATCAAACATCTCAAAAATGTTTTATATGTTCTAGGAATTAAAAAGAATTTGATCTCTGTCTCTATGATAACAGACCAGGACATGCAGGTGCAATTCTTCAAAAATGGATATGTCATTCAGGATAGCCAATTAGAGACAGTTGCAACAGGATTACGCGTGGGGAATATGTACAAACTGGATGCAAGGAGCATGCCACGACAAGCGATGGTTGCAGCAACATCAACAACTGAAAATCTCTGACATCAGAGATTTGGACATCTCAATTTACAAGATCTCATCTTACTCAAAAAGAAAGGTATGGTCGATGGTCTTCCTGCTTTACATAATAGAAAACTGGAATGTGATGGATGTGCAATAGGGAAGATGCACAGAGAAGAATTCCCTTTGCATGTTAACTGAAAATAAAGAGACATCCTAGAACTAGTGCATACAGATATTTGTGGACCTAGGCAAACTAGGTCTTTAGGAGGTGCATACTACTTTCTACTGTTTACAGATGACTGCACTAGGTTCTCTTGGGTATATTTTTTAAGCAAAAAGAGTCAAGCTTTCTGATACTTTAAATAATTCAAATCTATGATAGAGAACCAAACAAGAAAGAAGATAAAGATTCTCTGCTCGGATCAAGGGGGAGAATACACGTTAGGTGAGTTCATGAACTTCTTCAAGTAGCATGGGATTATACAGCAATTCACAGTGCCACACACTCCACAGCAGAATGGAGTAGCAGAACGCAAGAACAGGACCCTTGTAGAGTGCGCGAGAAGTATGCTTCAAGGTAACGGTATTTCTAATGGTCTTTGGGCAGAAGCCATTAATACTGTTGTTTATTTGAAGAATAGGAGTCCCACCAAAGGTCTAGGCTTCAAAGCCCCCTTTGAAGCATTGTTTGGACTCAAACCAACAGTCGGGCATTTAAGAATATTCAGATCTAAAGCTTTTGCTCGTATACCAAAACCAGATAGGAAAAAGCTAGACCCCAAAGCCTCGAAATGTATATTTGTAGGATATGGCACAGAGTATAAGGCATACAAGTTATATAATCCTGTGACTCATAAAGTGTTTGCAAGCAGAGATGTCATTTTTCATGAACAGACAGAAGATGGGAAGGAAGACTCTAACAATGACAGCCACATTCCATTCCTGATAGAACTGAACAGTGAAGAAGAAGAAGAACATGAGTAGGAGCACGAGCAGAAACAGGAAGAAGTAGCAGCAGATAGTGTAATATGTGATGATGCAGGCCCGGAGAGTGTTGAAACATATAGAGTTGAGGTAATTCCTTTACCTAGAAGATCAGGTAGGAAGACTAGACTACCTACAAAATTCAGAGACTATGCTTTAATGTCCAAAATTTTAAATATTGTAGAACCCTCAAACTATGAAGAAGCAAGTAAATCAGATGAATGGAGGGCTGCAACGCATGAAGAAATGGAATCAATATATAGAAACCATACTTGGGACTTAGTTGAGTTGCCAGAAGGAAAAACCCCTATAGGTTGTAAGTGGTTGTATAAACCTAAGATGAATGCAGATGGGAGTGTAGAAAAATTCAAAGCTAGACTGGTAGCAAAGGGTTATTCACAACAAGAAGGAATTGATTTCGATGACACCTTTGCCCCTGTAGCTAAACTTAATACAATTAGAATGCTAATCTGTTTAGCAACAAAACTTAAATGGAAGCTACACCAGTTAGATGTTAAATCTGCATTTCTGAATGGAGAATTAAAAGAAGAAATATATTTAGTACAGCCTCTTGGTTTTGTGAAAAAGGGGCAGGAGCATTTAGTGTGTAAACTACATAAGGCACTTTATGGTTTGAAACAAGCACCCAGGTCATGGTATGACAAAATTGATTCATTTTTTGTTCAGCATAGTTTTCATAGGAACCTCAACGATCCAAACCTGTATACCAAGATAAATAAACAGAGGCAAATCATTTTGATTTCTTTGTATGTGGGTGACATGATAATAACAGGGAATGCAAATAATTTGATCAAAGAAATCAAGCAGCAAATGTCAAAGGTATTTGAAATGAAAGACCTTGGTGATCTTCATTACTGCCTAGGATTGGAGGTGTGGAAAGATTCTGGTCAAACTTTTCTAACCCAAGGAAAGTATGCCAGAACCCTGTTGGAAAGATTCAGAATGGAACAGTGTAAAACAACAGCAACACCATCGCAACAGAACATCAAGCTCAGCAGTGACGATGGTACAAAACAGGTGGATGCCACATTGTATAGACAGCTAGTCGGAAGTCTAATCTATCTCACGACAACTAGGCTTGATCTGGCATACTCTGTTAGTGTGGTGAGCCAGTTTATGTCCAGACCACTTGATAGTCACTGGAATGCAGCAAAATGTGTGTTGAGGTACCTTAGTGGTACTTGTAATTATGGTCTTTTATACACTGACATTTCTGATGTTACTTTAGCAGGTTATTCAGATTCAGATTGGGCAGGCAACCTAGATGATCGTAGATCCATTACTAGATATGCATTTAGTATTGGATTCAGGGTTATTTCGTGGAGTAGCAGAAAGCAAAGCACTGTAGCATTGTCATCATGTGAAACCGAGTACCAGGCGTTGTGTGCAGCTACATGTGAAGCCATCTGGTTGAGGAGATTGCTCAATGATGTAGGCGAAGGACAAAGAGAAGCAACCAACATCAAAACTGACAACCAGAGCACAATAAAGCTTGCACACAATCCAGTGTTCCATAAGAATACTAAACACATTGATACTCAGTTTCACTTTGTACGAGAAAAGATACAGTCTAAGGAAATCTGTGTGGATTATTGTAATACTTGTGATAATTTAGCTGATATCTTTACTAAGCCTCTAGGGCGTGTAAAGTTTGAGTTATTTAGAGGGATGTTAGGTGTGCATAATAACCCTTTCTCCATTAAGGGGGGGAGTTAGAAATAATGGAGAAATGGTTATGTGGTTGTAATGCATCTTCTTAGTTTAGGAGTAGTTCCTAGAATTTAGGAGGTTGTTTACAACTACCTATTTTTCAGTCATGTATTTAATATGTAATATTCATTCGTGTGTGAAGTGTGTGAGTGAACGAGAGAGAGAGTCTCCTCCTTGTTTGAGTGCAGTCTACAGGTGATGTACACACCTCTGAGCTGCAACTCCTTTTAATTCAAAGTTTGATTTTTATCTAGTCAAAACTATGTCAAGCTGAGTATTGTTACTTTGCTAGCCCTTCATTCGCACCAACTGGTTCTTATTCTAATACCAGTTGTATGGTATCTGGATTGTGACTCTCAACAATGCCCAATAAAGCTACACCTCTAGTTTTTCTTTCAATTCCATTCAAGTAAGAACTTTAATATATATATTTCACCCAAAATTTTCTTCTCATTCAAAGGAAGGAATCAATCAAGGAGCTATGGTCCAGAATGAAGCCTCATTTCAACCTGAAATGGCAGAGGCATGAGCAATTCTTCAAACGGGAAAACTGATTCTCGGTGTTGGAGTCAATGAAACAAGAGACGCATGAGCAATGCTTCAAATGGGAAAATTGATTCTCGGTGTTGGAGTTAATGAAAATCCAAGGGAATTATTGTTAATGAATGAACTTCGCTCGCTGCCATGAACAAAGAAAAGACCAACCTTCAAGTAAACAAAAGGAGAATGATACGGCATTTACAAAACATAATAAGAATAACCTATTATTACAGTTTACATTCCTTGGTTGGTTTCGTTTGGTTGGGACATACCTTAGTAGTCCCTAGTTGCCTTAGCTTAGTAATTTGATTGAAATGTTCACCTAGTCCATTGTTAAAAAAAAAAGAATACATCGATAAAAAGATATCGAATCTAGTCATATAATTTATGCTAGGATTACTTCTGAAGTAAATAGAGAGCTAGCTCATGTAGTTGTAAGTAGAAAAGGCAGCGGAGGCTTCAGTAGCAAAGAAACCCGTTGGAGAGCTAGCTGCTTAGCGAATTGAAGTTATGGAAGCACAACCATTGGTACGGTACGGACCCAGGGATAGAATAAGAAAAATAAATAAAATTAGTTAACAATGGAAAAATGACTTGATGGTATGTTTTTTAACCCAAAGTTTTATATATACCTCTCCGCCTAAAAGTCAAATAAGATCTCTAAATTTACATACTCTTCATTGGATAACACAAACGAGTTTCAATATTTAATTGCTTAAACAAAAACAAAATAAGACATTTATATTAAAACTTTAGGTTCATGTCTTCAAGTTCTATTAATTTTCATGCACGGATTATTATTAACTACCTTTAACGTCCTCTCGATTACTTTAGGGCAGGGACTAATAAAACAAAAGCACATAATACCCTTTATAGCCTAATAAGAAAAGCTTTCATGAGTCGCTAGGAGTTAAAAGCTTCCTTATATTATACCCCTAAATTTGTCCAAAGTTATTAAGGTTATAATCATATATCATTTTGTAATCACATGGTGTATATCATAGTTTTAAAAAGTAACCTGAGATAAGTTAAAAATATTAAATTGGTTATATATATAGATAACATTTAAATTTAAATAAATAGAGTGATTAACATAGACATAAAGTGTACCAAATGTCCTATCATGTGAACGTCTTAGATTATTTTGAGTAAAGATATACTCTTCCTAATCTGTTTAATTATTTTTTATAATGAAGTATTCATTAAACTTGATCGTTTCTCCATCCTATTTTTTATTATAAGTTTGATTTTAGATTTTATTAAATAAAAAATGAGATGTTCTCTCCAGTAAATACAAAGTACATTTAGTAAATTGTTTAATTTATTAAAATATATATTTAAAAAAATATATATTTAATTATATTGATTTTAGAAAAATAAATTAAAATTAGATACATCAGGGTACATTATTGTTTTTTTAGTCTTAAAATCATGATGATTTATGGGTTTTTTCATTTTCCTCTCTCTTACGAAAATTAGAGTTCTTTATCATAGTTACATACAATGTTGATTCTTCATTTTCTTGAGAAAGTACCATAGCTATGGTTTGGCCGCATTCAAAAAATCAGTTAATCTTGCAGAGCTATTTATCATAACTATAGATAATGTTGATTCTTCATTTTCTTGAGAAAGTACCATAGCCATGGTTTGGCCAAATTCAACAAATCTTTCTCGCTATTTGACTGATCAAATTCATTGTTATGATTTTGCCCACAGATTGCACAGAAAGTTATAGCTAAAGTTCTCTCCTTTTCCTTTGTCAAAGAATTTTCCTTCGTTGTTGATTGTGTCAGTGCTACTGGAGGTTAACTTGGGTACTAAGATATTGAGTCCTTTTTTGTGGCTATGAGCTATTCTTCTTTTGACCTATAAAATTCTTGGCACATGTTGTTTCCTTTGGGTCTCACCAACCAGGATTGCTTCTTTCAGCTCCTAGGTGACGACAACCCCATTTGGAAAGGGACATGCATGTTGAAGGTTCCCATGCTATTAGCAGAGTTTATACTTGAACGCAGTGTTTTCATAGTCCGATGGTTGGGCATGCTCCTTATCTCCCCACTTGAGGAAAATTTTATCTGTCAAAACTTCATTCAGGTCAAGTTCCACACATATGTGGATGAAACTCACAAAACCTTTAAACAATATTTCACTGTCTACTTTGATAAAGGGCCTATAAAGTCACCAATGTCCTCTAGGATCTCTTACCAAATTTATCGAAGAAGCAAGTTTGGGAGCCTAACCCAAACAAGCACAAGAAAGGACTTCATAGTAAGAGGATTAAACTCTAAAAACCATGGCGAATCGAAAGGCTAGCTCTGCCCAAAAATAAGGACCTTGGTCTTGATGATCCTTAAAAAAAACTAAAAAAAACTTTCGAACAAAATAACAAATCTATATTTAGGGACTAGTTCTCGTGAACCCAATCCCACAATATAGGTGCCACGGGGGCTTCATTCAATGAAAATTTAACATATCACGTGCTTTCATGGCATAATAATCGATACCCCTAATCTGAGTATATATTGGAAAATACCTCTAAAAATTCATTATTTAACACCCTACCAATACGAACCCAATAAGCATTCTCAATTTAGAAAAACCCTACTTTCCCTAGATTTGTACGTATCCATTTTTTCATTAACATTTTTAATACCCCTTGATATTTTTTCATTAACTTTGAACTCCATTTTTTTTTACTTGTCAATGTAAAAACCCTTCACCCTCTATATATCTCCAGATATATTATTGCTCCCCCAGTGAAGCCCCCTGTAGGTGCTAATGCCGAAAGGCCATTGAAATGACAAACTACATATAATCCCCAGAATTTTTAAATTTGTCATCATTTTCTTATTAATTATCTCATTGACCTCTAGGATAGAGTTACTGAAAAATGTCTCCCCACAAAAGCCTAAGTGGAAGCTCCTTGTGTGACTGAAAACTGATATTCAGCTTCAAGGCATCTTTAAAAGACATGGTCTTTAAAGTAGAAGATGCCCACCACCTTGGCACATCCTTTTAAACCTGCAACTAACAAAATAGTGATGTACTTTTTTATATCAAAATCTCTGAAGCCTTTTGCCATCTTCAATTATCTCCCTTTGTGGAGGAGCTTCATGGCTCCCTCCGATATCCCTTTAAACTTTTAAATGTTGTTCGCAAGCAAATCTACAATATCTATTTCTTTGACCATGATACAAGAAAAAATTCTCCACACAAAGACCAAACAAAAATTGGGAATTTTGAAAATCCAAGGCCCCCATACCTTCTTCGGCAAGTTTCGTTCCCACTTATTGGAAACTTATGTCAAACACCTTGTCATACCCTTCGTGGATTTCTGGCTTAGAGATTTAAGCGAACACATTACACACATCCTTGTCTCGGACGCATTTGTTTCCACACACTCTACAGCAGGCATGGGACGTGAGCCTTGTTCGGGACCAACAAGCAGAAGAGTGACCTCATCTGTCTGAAAAGTTTAGACAGCCAATTTGCAATGGCACCCAAATCGAAAGTGGAAATCGCGTTCAGTCATTTCTTTGAATAGTTTATTGCCATCTTTATTGGGATCCCCGCCACTCGCATGACTGATAATACCATGGGCTCCCACGAGTTCAAGAACACCACGAATGCCCACTCTAAGCGAACCAAATAAAGTTGAAATTGCTCCTCTGCAGTCCGCATCAAGTCCCTTCCTGAAGGCGTTGTTCAACGGAACGTCCCCTTTCTCAATGTTTACAATGGGGATCTCACGCCACCCATTTTGCGTGGTTTACCCCGACTCCATTGCTCTAAACAACATCGGAACCCTAAGAAAAGGGGAAGCCAATGGTCGACGCCAAAGTTCAACCGTAAAATCATTTGACAGCCTGCGGCCAAAGGACCTTCAAAACACAAAACAGATGAGCCTGGTTCCACCGGCGTCGACTGTCTTGGAGAGAGAAGGGTTTGCCATCCATTCTCTTGAGCCCTTCTCCTTTTTGTGTTGCAATGTCAAGTTCTGCGGCGGCGTCTTCCAAAATTCTGCAAAATCCAAAAACCTTAAACCCATGCAGAGTCTAATTTTTTTTTGGTTATATTTAATTTTGAAAAAGAAATAATATTGTTAACGTAATAATTAATAGTTATGAAATTTATAATTGTTAATAATGTGGGATAATCTATTTTTTTTAAGCCATAACTAAAAATTATTATGGTTGGGAGCACAACCATATATAAAAGTTGTAAAAAATTGATTGCAAATTATATATCTGAACCTTATATAGATGGCAAAAGGCTACTAACAACTTCCATGCCACCATTACAATCAATTAGAAGATTGTTTCCTTTTCGGAGTCAACTTCCTTCATATTAGTTATTACATTTAGATTCGAAATGAAAAGACTAAAAGCATTAACAAAGTTAGCTTAAAAAAAAAGGATGGGGGTATTTACAGCAGTGGCATGTTGTAATGTTTCAATTTACGATAAAAAAAATACTTATCTCATTTTTTAACTTTGAAGCTATTTGTATCCAATTAAGATATGTATAGTGGAAGCAATTCCAACAATTTATTGGTTGTTTTTTAGTTGCAATTGTAACATGGCATCCTGTAGATACTTAATTTCTTGTTCTAAAAGCGGAAAGAGTCCTTTCAGAGCATACTAGCAGTACAAAGATCATTTTTCTGAGTTCCTAAGAAAGAGGCACACTAGAAAAGGTGTCCCAAATTAAACAACTAAGACCAAACAAAGAGTTATAATAAAGAGTAGCAAGGCCAAATTCCCATTCTAAGAAGAAGTAAGATCGATCCTTGATTCAAAATCCCTAGAGCTCTAAGAAAATTCACCTCCACCCTTATCAATCTCATTTTTATAAACCCAGACAATATCTGATGCAACAAAAGGTAGCACTTCTCGAGAGGTAATATACTTTACCCCTTCCAATAGAAGAGTTTCAAGAATGGTAGTGATATAGGAGGATTTTGAAACCATTTTCCAAACAGTACCATACCTAGGGAAAGACTAATCAAACTTAGGTTATGAGCATTTTAAATTTCATTATAAAATGTTAAAAACTTCATGTGGATGTATTGATTCAAGTGTGAGAATCCACCTCACAAAGAGTGTTCTAATCTCAACTTGGAAGTTGAGATTTTCATGGGATGACATCCCTTAAAAATGAGGATGAGGTCCATGTTTGGCCAATTTGAGAGATTCTCCTTTAGAATCTCATAAGGTCCCCTTTTTATGGATCAAGAGAGTTATTATCTCCTTGGAATGTGGAACTAAGGAGATATTCTCTCCTTTGTTTATGGATCTTAAAAAGTTGTAAATTCTCTTAGGTACTCTTGGTTTGAGAAAGTCTTTAGAGGGAGAGAGAGCTTTCTTGAGATAGCTTGTTGAGAGTTTTTAGAGAGCTTGTTTGAGAGAGTCTTGTTTAGAGGGCTTGTTAAAGAAGCTTTTGTTTTGAGAGCTCAAGAGACTCGGATGTATTTATGAGAAATGTATGCATTATATTGGCCTTGAAAGATCTTTGGTTGTAGAAGGCAGTTTTGGGATTCAGACAATTTTGTAAAACATTGTATACATTCAACCTCTTTTTAAGAAATACAACAAAGTGATTTGACCTATGGAGGCGAATCCAGAGACAGAGCCCAGATGAGGGGGTGAACTATGTTATCATCTTTGTCTTGATGCTTCATGTTCATGCTTGACTAAGTTCTATTTTGTGCAATTTTATGTTGATTTTTGCATGTTTATGTGAAAAATACGTAACTAAATTTCTCAAGCCCTTACAATCAAGTTATAAATACTTTATTGCATGTTTTATGCTCTCAAGTTTTTAGATCATTTAGCTCCAACAGAAGAAAACAAAGAAAAATCTCCTTCCCAACAATGGTGAAATTAATCCTTACCACACTTTCTCCTAAGTTGCAAATGTTAACACCTCCTCCCATATCTACCAAACGAAGAGGCCTAGAGTACCATATTTATGTAGTCATCCCACCATAGAAAACCTTAAACATAATCAACAAAGTCTGAACAAGACTCTCCTATAGTTCCACACATAGTCCTAGGACTAAGAAAAGTGTTATCCACGCATGGAAAAATTGGAAATTGCACCTATGGGAGCCTGATTTTACTGCCATCTCCCATGGGGGAGTTTAATTTGACCTACAACAACATCCCAACCAAAACTTACCTTAACTGACTCAACATAGAAATGTACCTTACCCCAATTTCCATTTCTAAGTGTTGTATGTTCACCTCATGTTGTAGAATGAAGCTTGAATATTTGAACACAAAACTCATATTTGAGCGCATACCTACTAATGTGTGCTCTAGCCACCATGAGAAATCACCACCACTTTTCATCATCAAGGAATTGGATAATGAGTCACACAATCATGAATAGACAAGGCACTAACTTCATACACTACTGTTCTATTTTCCAATAGATATGATTTAGAGTTATTTTGTCAACACACACACCACATTTTAATCTCAAGCATTGAATTGAGATGCAATTTTATCTATTTGAGAAGAATCTTGACTTTTAAATAAAACAAAAGGAATTAGAATGGATGTGCCAAAATATAACCATAAAGTCCTTGACTATGATCAACTTTTCGATATATAGTTAGGTTGCTTAGACAACCCTTTGGAGAAGGACATAACATTCTTCTTGGTTATTAGATGTCTTTCCAAAGCTCCATCAATAGGAGAATTTTATTTTTCCACCTAGGTGCACTAACACCCCCCTTACCCCACACCTACAAAGGTATACTCATTATTAGCTCAACATGCCACATGTAGGAAGTGAACCTCCATGGAAAGAATAACAATATTTCTCCCAGCCACTTGAGCTAAAATGAATTAACGAAAACTAACCTCTTTAAATTATTAACATCAAAATAATTAAAACTACCAAAAAAAAGACTAAAATATTTTAAAAAATCAAATAAATCAATTAATTCATTATTATCTTTTCTTAATTAGATTAATTAAAAGTAATTTTAATAAAATAAAGAAATAATTAATGATAGTTATTATCAGTATATAATATAAATTTATAATACAAATTATAAATATTAAAATTATTAATTTTATATTAGATATAAATATAAGAACTTAAATATTTAAAACTAATATTTTTATCATTATATAATATTAATAACTTTTATGTTTGACTCAATTTAAAATTGTAATAATATTTAAAAATAATAGTGAATTTTAAAAAATTAGTACAAACCATTTTAGTAATACAAAAATGATAAATTTCCATTATATCATTGTTTAATTAATTATCAAAATAATAATAATTGTATTTTAATTAAAGTTATATTAGTGAATAATATTGATTTTGGATGGCAATAGACTGCGATATCTGGAAAATTCATGAAAAACTGCTACTACGATATCTGGAAAATTCATGAAAAACTGCTACCTTTTAGTATTTCCACGAATCTTGGTTCTAGCTTGCAGAGACATGTTCACTGATTTTGCAAAGATCTTATTTTCAAATAACAAACTTTGTTTATGATTCTAGATCTTGCAGTATAATAATCAAATGTATATCGTTTGATATGGACAGGTTTGCTATTTAGGATTTATCATGTTATTCTTTTTACTGTGATATCTAGAAGATTTATGGGCTTTACTCTCTCCGAGGGTTTTAGGCCACTTTGCCACCTTTTTTTACTGAATATTATTCTCAAACTTCTCATTGGTTGGAATGTTTAAAGCATTTAAAAATGTTCATACGTAAATGAATGTTTTTCTTTGTAAAAGAATATTGATTTTTGGATAAATAAATATGGATTATTTGATGATGATTAACCTCTATCAAGATTAAATATAGTATATTAGATTTAAATAATAATGAGATTTTAAATAATTGTTTGGAATTTTATTTCTAGGCTGGAAAAGTATTAAGGGAATTGTTCCCAAATTACTATAGGTTTTATCGAGTTAAAGAATTGAGAAGATTGATCATGTGACAAATGCTTGAAATTTCAATTTAATTTGAGTATAATATGGACAATCTAAAAGGAAATATTTTTCATCTTCAATTTTCATTGTGTCACAAAGGTGACAGAGTCTATAATCCATTGTGTTTTGGGAATTGAATAACACCAATTTCAATATGGAGCTCATGACAACTTGTTCTTATTATCAATGTTTATTTTCTTGTTTACACTAGTTACGATAGAGAAATACTTTTGACTTTCGATATTTGGATTGATCATCTCTTTATAATATCTTAGTTTTATTTTTCCCTCTCACAATTTATCATATCCACATTTCTCCATAAATTTTGATGTAATAATATTTTTAATGTTGTCCTTATTCTACACAATGATCTCGTCCTTTATTCCCCAATGGTCTAGCCAAGATTGGACATCCTTATGTCATTCCTTCTTTATTTGAAGGTGATTTTGGCTAGATTTAGAAGGAATTTTAAGAAACATATTGTCTTACATGTTGTTTAGCCTCTTCTTGTAGATACGATACTTATTCATAGTCATGTTTTCAATGGGGGAAAGGTATGCTTCAATGAGGATATGATAGGGTGTATTTCCTTTAATCTTGAGATTTTAGGTTTTATACCACTTTTGGATCTATTCTATCTTTCTCCATGGCTCTCTATAAATATTGCATACCCAACCCTCACATTCATATAAAGTAACAAGGTTGACAAGAATGTCAAAGAGGAGGATTTTTTATCCCATATCCATAGAACTATTGACTTACAATTGTTTTTACGTCCATAATAAGTTTCCAATCCTCCACTTATCCATCTCTCAATGCTATAATTTTAGTTGAACTTTTTATAGATATCAATTCCAAGATACATGTATGAAGGAACATCTTTCAAGTTGATGTTGTCATATATGAAGATGCCATATGTACTTTTTTGTATTAAATTATCATGACTTTCCTTTGTCAATATTAACAGTCATACCCATCTTGGAACATAAATCTTACAGGATTCTTTTATTGTTTCCAAGATTGTAAGGACTCCTAACCAATAGAAAAATATCATCAATGTAAAGAAGAAGAGTAATGACTATACTAATGATAGTGGGGACAAAGATTCTTCCAAACATATTTCTAACTTTTTAATTTACATGCCAAAAATGTACGAGATAAGGGACACACTTCTTTGACTCTGATATTGCAATTACTTTCTTCTAATCGACCCTCAATAGTATTAAACTTGTCAATAACACTATCATAGAACCTTCTCATGACAGCCATCAACTCAAGAGGAACCTTTATCTCCTTCAACCTCTTCCAAAGGTTTGTCTCAAGAATGGTGTCGAAATATCTTCTAAAGTCAACAAATTAACAAATGAGATTAATTTTATTATTTTGGCACTCCCTTGTAATGATCATAAGAGAAATAAGATGGTCCATGGTAGAATGATATCTCCTAAACCTAGTTTCGCACTTCTCCCTTTTGTCATGGCTTTCCAACCATAGACTCATCTTTATTCCAAAATAATTCCTTACAACTTGGCTAAAATGTGATTAATCATAATGGTCCTACAATTAAAGGGAATTATTTCATTCTCACTTTTAAATATGGGTACAATGGCACTCTACATCCAAAGCTTTAGAAAGCCTTGCTTCACTACTAACTTGGAAAGATTTTGCATGTGAGGACTAAGAATAGGCCCTCCTATTTTAAAAACTTCATCTTGGTATCCTTCAATGTCATTAGCTTTCTCAATTGTAAGTATTTTAATCCCAAAATATTTTTCTTCTAGAGAAAATATTTCGTCCTTTATAGAAACACTCAAACTTGTGTCCATGGCATTACGTGATTCATAAAGATTTTTAAGGTAGGAGTTCTAGTTCTTCAAGGGAATTATATTACATTCTTTAGTTTTATGAATAAGAATTTTCCTCCAAAAGTTTCTAGGGTTGGATTTAAATAGGCGCAACAACTTCTCTTCATTTCTACTTGTATAGTACATTTTATTTCTTATAATAAGGGATTTGTATGTATTTATCTTATCAAGCTTTGAAGATTCATTAGGAGCATCCCTAAATATTTTTCTATCAATTTTACAATCATTGTCATACCAAGAGTTGGCTTTTCTATTATTCTTTTTACATGACACCTAGGTAGAGAACTTATTAATAGAAATAGAGAGGGTTGTAATAAAATTATGATAGAGATCTTTGATATTTCCCTTATAAGTTAAGAGGTTTAAAACCCTATTTAAATATTCTAAGAAGAGATCAAATTTACTTTTATTAAAGAGCAAGTGCCTTTGATTCTCAATATTCTCTTGCATGGGGCTTTTGTGCAAGACAAAGTTTCAAGTTAAGGTTAAAGGTCTTTGATGGAGTGAAGCTCATGGTAATTTAAGAGGTCAAAATTTACTATTTGGTTGGAAACAAAGATAATCCATGACACTACTATCAAGCCCATGAATACAAGTCATTTGGATTCTTTTTGGAAAAAATGTTAAATTGCAACCATGGTAGTGTCTCATCTCATGTAGGGAACTAAGACAAAATGTTATTAGAAAGTACATGACCCCATTAGAAGTAGTTTCAACAATGACTATGAAAGATATTGGCTCATTTGCAAATGCTATCTAGGATGAAATTGCATTTTCTTCTTAAAGTGAGATTTAAAACTATGTTTGATTAGCTAAGAGTTCTTTTTCGTTAGAAATAAGAAAACATGTTATTGGCCCAAGATAAAAAGACATCTTATGAATTTAAAATATTACCTCTTTATATACCACCAAGCTACTAAATTTAAGTGATGTAATTCGCTAAATAATAAAAATAAATTAACCAATATTCTTAAATAACCATGAATAATAATTTCCATCATTTCTAATTAATAACCAAATATATTATTATAAAAACAATTAATTTAAATAATCATAATTATGTAAACAAAATTTATCTTAAAAATCCTTAGGAGATAAATGTTTCTTTAAATATATATTGCTATTTCTTTTTTTGAAGGAAGAGAAAGGGTGATTTATAATGTTATAATAAAAATAATATATATTTTTAATAATATATAGAATATATTTTTTTTAGTAAGTGTGATGAAATATTTTTATAATTAATTATATATTTAATTAAATTATTATTATTTTAAATGGGTGGTCAAAAATTAATATTATATATAACTTTATATAATTATTTAATTTAATTATTGTATTTAATAATATTTTTTAATAAGTTTTTAGGAAAATTTAATGAGGGATGCTTATGAAAATGGTGTTATGTGTAAGGAGGTTCGAGGTTCAAAATCTTCTTGATTCACTATGCCTAGAAAAAAGGCATAAATAGGCACCTAATGTTAGGTTATTATATATATATATATATATATAATATATATATATATATATATATATATATATATATATATCGAGAGAGAGAGAGAGAGAGAACGAATCAACCTATTACTGAATCTGTTGTGAATATAATTCATGTAAAATAATAAATACAATAATAATTAATTAACTAATGGTTAGTTAGTTAGTAATGAAGAGGCATGTCTTAGAGACATGTACATTTCACGAAAGGGTTTTTGCCTAGTGTATATTAGAAGGCTCTCATTCCCATTTGTAATCATCTCATATATTACATCAATTCAATATACACTTACATGTTTTATAATGGACATTCACGGCTTTGAAGCATTTTAAATATTTCCGTTACATATATGATTTTTCGTCATTACATTGGTATTAGAGACACGTTGGTAGATCTCGGCCTTTGGCCATCAACTTTTTGTCCCAACTAAAGCGTTTTGCTACATGAGTTGGAGTTTCTCCATTTTCGGCCAAGCTTTTGGCCACTCTAAATTAAAAAAATAAAATAAAATAAAAATAAGGAGTTTAAAAAAGAATTGGAAAAAAGATTATAAAAGAAAAGAATTAAAAATAAAAATTATTAATTAAAAATAAAATAAAATAAGGCCTTTGCCCATTGACATTTCAATGGTTCTAGTAAAAAAATATTTCGATGTAAATTTTGAAGGAGAACATTCGTATATATAAAAAAGTTCAACATTATTGATAAAAAGTGCATGATAAAGTCAAAAGGGAACCTTTCCAAATATCTTTAGAACTATACAAAAGAAAAGGAAGAGTAGACAAGATTATCTTAGTTCTTCATTAAATAATTTACAAGCTCATGGTTTTAGCCACTGATGATAATTGCCCATGGTATTTGCAAGGTAAAAGAAGAACAAAAAAATACAAAATCTCTTTATGTGAATGATAAGTTTTATTTTTTACGTGGAGAAAAATTAACCGAGTAAAGTCACATAAGTGGACATATGTTTTATATTATACCCCAAAGAGGTGAACAACCACGTTTCACCAGAGTTTTTACTTTTCAAAAAAAAAAATTATAATATATATAGAAAAAATTATAAAAAATAAATAAAACATAAAAAATTAAAATTAAAAAATAAAAAGAAAGTTAAAAAAATTATATATGAAAAAAAGAGTTTAAGGAAAAAAAACAACAACAACAACAACAACAATTGTTGATAATATAAAAAAAATACTATAAATAAAATAAAATAAAATAACTGGAGAGAACTGTTGAAAAAAGAAGATGAATAATCTAGGTATGAAGGAAGAAAAGATGAGTTCCACATAACAATCGTTATTTTGGACTAAATGTCCATTTTGTCTAGACATTATTGGATACACCTATAGTAAAAAAGATATGTAATTTAAAATATCTAGTGTGTGGAAGTTTATTTAGTACCGAAGAGCATAATGATAATGAAGAGATGCAAATAAAAAGATTAAAGGAAGAAATCACAAAACTTCAACAAACAAACGAAGCATCAGAAAAGAAATATAAATATCTCGAAGATTGGCTTCATGAAAAATCAACAAAAACCAACAAAGAAATTTAGCATCTAATGAACAACAATGAGAAATTAATTTCACAGATAGAAAAGTCCAAGGTTAAGAAACAAAGACTAAAACAAGAAAATGAAAGTTTTGATAAGGAACTAAAGGTGAATCTATTAGAAAAATAAAAAGAAAATTTGTGCCTAAAACCCCTTAATAAAAAATGATTAAAGCAAATAAAAAATTTAATAAAGAGAAAGATAGTAGTAACAAAGTCAATGATCCAGAAAATGACAAACTTTCATGTCTAAGGAATCATAGCCAAGACTTACTTACACAAATAAAGAAGCTTAAAAGTGACAAGAAATCAGTAAATGACGAGTTATAACAACTTCAAGAAGTGGTATCGAAGTCTCCAGTCGTTTTACTCCAACTTGAAGATAAAGAAACAAATATCGATCCAGTCAAAATCGTAACTCAAGCAGAGGATAAACCTACTAAAGTGAAGACACATGCAGATGTTTCAGTTCAAACGATGGAAATTCCAAATGATAATTCAGTAGCCAACTCAATAACAACAATGCGTGAAGGAAATTAGGAAACAATCACTAACATGATAAGGGAAAGTCCAACTACAAGACCTATTTATCGACATTCGAATCACAAGATTAGACTTTCCAATCAATCTAAGTACTAGTATAACTCAAAACATAAATGAAAAATTTATGTTCCCAAGAATACTAATGTTTGCAGAATCCAGTCCTACGATAACCATTCATCACAAATTTCCAAAGATCAAAAGGTTCCATAAAAGATTAATCTAGGATGGTCTAATCCATTCTCAGTACCACAATTTTGTCTATCACTAAGAGAAACATATCATTTTGTATCAACAAAGATGAAAGTTCAGAGACGAGAAGATATTCTAAGTAAGCTTTGAGGACAAAGCTTCTTGAAGAGAAAATCAATGCTATGAATATAATTCATATATATATATATATGAAGTCCCACAAATACCATATACAGTTGTAAGAAAGTCAGTACTATACAAAATTTCCCGAAAGAAACTTCCATAGAATTAAAAATGAATTACTTAAATACAATGGTAAGTACCATAAGGGCACCATTGTGTGGGTATAAAATGGACACCATCTTCGGAGAAAACCCACCAATAGGTGAACAAGATAAGGTCATGACCGCATCTAACAACGTGGAAGTTGAAGTGTATGATTGGTTCTTGTGGTGGTCCAATAGATGTGAAGCTCGTGTGTTTTAATTCAAAAAAATTGTGGAAGCTCTGCTCAAAATATTCTATGACGAAGAAGAAGATGATGTTTACAAAATATTCGTTCACCTCAAGCAAAAAGGAACTGTAAGTGAATACACCCATGAATGTGAAGTATTAGCTATAAGAAAAAGAGGGTTCTCTAACAAAGAGCTACTAAACGTGTATAGATGTGGTGTTAAAGAGTATATTTGAGAAGAATTAAAACTATATAAATCCAAAACCATTGAAGAAGCTAGACATGCAACAATAATTATTGAGAGAAAACATAAGCTCAAAATTTCATCATTCAAGGAAGATGAAGACCAACAACAACACTCAGGAAAAGAAGAAACTAACAAATGTAGGTATTGTGGAGACAAATGGACATTAGGACACATATTCCTTAACTAGAAATTATATACTTATGAAGTTAAGAAGGAATCATACGCTTCAAGTAATGAGCCAGAAAAATAAATAAATAATAAATAAATAAATAAAAAATAAAAATAAAAATAAAAAATAAAAATAAATAAATTAATAAATAAAAATAATAATAATAAATAAAAAATAGAAAAAAAAGATGAAAAAAATAAAACTGTAGCAAATGTGGAGAAAATTGGATTCCATGACATAAATTTTAAAACGCATCCCTGCAATACTATAAAATAGTAGATGGGAAGAAAATTGAAGTACAAGAACTTGATGAAGGAATTGTTGTCACACACAGTGAAGATTCAGATTCTGAGGAACCACCATTAGTTGCAATCTCATGTGACTGGAAAAACCTTCATGAAAATAGTAACTCTTCCAGAGATCAAGAACAACAAGCAAATGAAAAATATGTTCCACCACATCTTCGAAAGAAGAGCCAATCTCCAAGAAGGAACATTAAACTTACTACACCATAAACAACATGAGGAGGAGACTATGTCCTAAAACCCTAAATCTCAAGGGACTCATGAAAGGCAGAAATCTCAATATACTTATATATTTTGGTAGTACTCATAATTGTGTAAACATCGATCTTGCTAAACAAACTGATCTTTGTATATGCCCAATCAAGGACCTAACCATGTCTATTGCTACTGGAAAAAAATTCAAGGAAATAGGACAACCTTATAAAGTTTCAATCCAAATACAAGAACTAGAGCTACAAACATATCTATTTTCCCTACCACTCAAAGAAATGGATGTAGTTCTAGATGCAGAATGGTTAATACAACTACGAAGCTATACTACAAACCTTGAAGAATAATTAATGAAGTTTAACTGTCAAGGACGACATTATAAATTGAATGGTGTTAACACTCCCATCTCCAAGGAAGGTACAATTATTCATGAAGATTGCACCAGTCAACGAAAGGATACTATTCCATAGCAACAATGTTCAACTAGAGGAAACCCTTCTGGTTGTGCTTTGAGGACAAATCATCTCTAAAGGGGGTGGCACTATTAGGAATAAAATATTCATAAACATCAATTAATAAAAACACATTAAATAGAAAATATTAATATTAATAATTAATTAATTTAATTAATTAATGTCCCATTAATTATGAAGGGACATTGGTCAAAAGATGTGACCTTCTATCTTCGTGGCCAATCAATTCCTATATATGCACACTTCCATGGAGAATTGTAACCATCGATTCCTATTTATCAATAATACATTTACTATGTACACAAGACTACATTTAATTACATTATTGCATACTAGTTTTGTGTTCCATAATCACAATGACTTCCACTATTTTCATTAATATAAAGATATTCAATTTTTGGATGATTGTTTTGGGTCAATACACAAATTCACAATGGCTCTCACTATTCACCTCAATATCAAGATATTCAAATCTTCATACTCCTTTGGGCTTATAGGAACTACTCATCCCAATTTTCAACATGTTCAAATTTTTTCCACACAATCTAAAATTTCTCTAGAGAATAGAAATCAAATGGAGGGGGAATTATACCTGCTAGCTACCATTTAAGCTATTGTCCTTTAACTATAATATCTAATAATATATATTTTTGTGGGGTAAATTGTGTTTACTTCAAAACTGGAAATTTCAAGATAAAATAAAAAAATCTAAGTCAGTCTCTCATTGGGGAGACCAAACCAAGTCCAAAAATTAACTCTCAGTAGAGAGGTGAGAGGTAACTTAGTGCTTGGAGCATAAAAATTTAACATGCAAAATTTCAGGGTATAGCCTCAATGGAGATGTAAAAAACTGACATGAACACAAGACCAATAGAGCATAGAAATTATAGAACTAGGAAGAAGGGTCAGAGCCCATGGTAGCGACATGGATGGTCTATTTGTTTTCTCTAAAGGTTCCTCCTATCAAGAGGGGATGTTGAGATTTTTTTCAATACACTCCATTTGTCGATATAAGTCCTTCATATGTGAATGAAAATGTTTAAGATAGTGAAGAATATCTGCTCAGTGCTCATGACAATCAAAGGGAGTGCACCCCAAGAGGAATGGCATATGTCACTAAAGATCAATTGTGTGCATATATTGATTAAAGCGATCTCTATTGTGCCCAGTTTCTAGAATCCAATCTTCCAACTCAGTAATAATTTCCATATATGATAGGTGAAGCCTTTGAATGGAAGCTTCTCCTTCAGCATGGGTTATTTTTTTTTAATGGGCCTTAGTGTGATGTCATGAAAGTGAAAGGCGACTTCCTCCAGATAATGATACATACATGTACTAACTTTGTGGGCCCTCTCTTGGTAATATGTGTGCCTTTACGAACCTAAGATTGGTAACAAGGTATGGAAGAAAGGTGAAAGGATAGGAAAGACATGAGTAAAAGAAAGAAAAGAAATAGAGATTCAAAGAACTGGGAAGAATGCCCCATAAATCAAGCACTGGGAGGAGAGTCGCCACAATAAAAGCACAAATCAATAAGTGTCGTTGTTTATGTCAGTGAGAAAGGAGAGTGACAAATAAAGGTGAACGCTAACAAAGAATAGACAAGAAAACCCAAAGTAAGAACCCACGTCAAAAGGCCATGAGTGAAGGAATAAGTGATGAGATGGAGAAAACAAAGGATTGAAGATGGGGAAGCGTATAGGAGGCACAAAAGGGCAAAAGAACCAAAGAGATGGAGGAGGTCCAATAATGGATAATAGCCCAGATGGAAACCAAGGAGGATACACTTGGAGAATGTGGCCACAAGCGAGGGGGGAGGAATTGAATAGCAAAGGGCCTGACCACTAGAAACACTAATGAGTTGACTAACCAACATGAGGAAAGTGAGGACTGAGTGATAAAAAAATCTACATAGAATACAAATATTACCAATTTCATTGTAATGTCACAAACGAGAGAGTGGAACAACTCCCTTGAATTTCCCAGTACTTGAATTGGAATGTGGCTTTTTAGTAGTTTGGCACACAAGAAGGAAAGTTTCTAGATGGAAACATGTAGACCTATTCCAGTCCCTACAAGCGCAAATATGAGGTTTCCCTGCTCTCCAATTTCCTCAAAACCAAGTATGAAATGCATATTTGATCTTGTAGCCATGGGTGAAATCCTTCCCTACAATGGAACCACATGAGTAGGGGCCTAAATAGCGAACATAGTGTATGGTATACAAGTCATGTCCAAATACGTAACTTCCAGGGTCTTTTTTAAGGATTCAAATAGTATTCCTATGTATAGTATTATAGGTGATTCTTTTGGTTTGAAATGTCATGCATATAGAATCTAGGCAAATATTTAATTAAAAAAGGTGTAATTTAGTATTAAAAATGGTACTTTTTTAGTGAATATCATCCATTTAACCATAAACATGTAAAATATGGGCGATTTTTTAAACCAGATAGGCGAATATTTTTGTAGAAAGTGTCTAAAAATAGCCAATTAGCAAAATTCTGCCCCTTAAATTTCCCTCGTAGCTTGCATGGTGTGGTTGGCCAGATTACTGATCCGCATGTTGGATGAATAAAACAATAAATTTATCTTAGGGGCATGTTGCATGTTCCCCAGTGCTTTGGCCAGGTAGAACATTGGGAAAAAACCCCTCGCCCTTTGTCTCTCCTCACCTCGTCCCCTGTCGCTTCTATCTCAATAGTCACCTCATCCAGAAATATATATTTTATTATTAATATTATTATTTTATAAGATTAAGCTTATATTAATATAAATCTATTTTAAATTTATTTTTAGAATGTTTAAATTACACCGGGAAAAGTAATTGTTAAAATTAAATTAAATATTATCCTTTTATAAATAATAAACTAATAAAAATAATTTAATGTTATTTAAGTATATTTAAAAGGTTATTAATTATAAAAGGTTAAACAATTCTCCCAAGAGATTTGAAATATTTTTGAGCGAGGTGAATCGTGATATTTTTAATGTGGTGGTCCCATTTTAACTAATAAAAAAAAATAAAAGAAGAACAAAAACTATATCTTTAATTAAGAATTAAAAATAAACTAATAAAAAAATATGTAATGTTATTGAAATATGTTTAAAATGTTGTTAATTATAGAAAGGTTAAACATATCTCCAAAGAGATTTAGAAATATTTTTGAGCCAGGTGAATCCTGCTATTTTTTTAATGTGGTGATCCCTTTTACTAATAAAAGGAAATAGTAAAAGAAGAAAACAACAACTATATCTTTAATCAAGATTTAAACGACTTTTTAAAAAGCGATTTTATTAATAAAAAAGGCATTTAAAAAGTGAAACGTGAGGAAAACAAAACACATCTCCAAATAAAAGCTGGAAAATGTTTTTTGAGTACCATTTTTTGAATAGAAGAAAGTTAAAAAGCGAAGATAAACCATGTTCGAAGAAATCAGCTTTTGTGCTCATCGAGTCATTTTATTATTAAGAGAAAATTATCAGCGTGTTCTATGTATTTTATAATATAAAGGTAAGAAAAATAAATTACTACTCTCTTGCTTTTTTATGGCTTTATAAAGATTGTGATTATGACCGAAGGAGATTTATAAAGATTTTAAGGTATAAATTTTGTTTTACAAGGGAATCATATTATTTTCTTTAGTTTTATGAATAAGAATTTTTCTCCAAAATTTTTTAGGGTTGGATTAAATAGGTATAATAATTTTTCTTGCTTTCTATTTGTATACTACATTTTATTTCTTTTAATAAGTGTTTTGTATGTATTTCTTATCAAGCTTTAAAGATTCATTAAAAGAATCCCTAATTGATTTTATATCAATTTTACAATTATTGGCAATACGAAGGCTTGGTTTTTCTATTATTCTTTTTACAAGACACCTAGATAGAGAACTTGTTAATAGAAATAGAGAAGGTTGTAGTAAAATTATGATAGAGGTCTTTGACATTGTCCTTATAAATTAAGATGTTTGAACCCCTATTTAAATATTCTAAGAAGAAACCAACTCTACTTTTATCGAAAGGCAAGTGCCTTTGATTCTCAATATTCTCTTGCATGAGGCTTTTGTGTCTGACAAAGTTTGAAATTAAGGTTAAAGGTCTATGATTGAGTGAAACTCATTGTCATTTAAGAGGTCAAAAATTACTATTTGGTTGGAAACAATGATATTCCATGACACTACTATCAAGCTCATGAATATAAGTCATTTGGATTCTTTTTGGGGAATATGCTAAATTGCAACCATGGTAGTGTCTAGTCTCATGTAAGTAACTGGGACAAAATGTTATTAGAAAGTATATGACCCCATTAGAAGTAGCTTCGACAATGACCATAAAAAATGTTGACTCATTTGCAAATACTATCTAGGATGAAATTGCATTTTCCTCTTAAAGTAAGATTTAAAATTGTGTTTGGTTAGCTAAGAGTTTTTCTTCCTAAAAGATAAGAAAACATGTTATTGGGCTAAGATAGATATACATCTTATGAAATTAAAAATTTATCTCTTTATAAACCGTTAAGCTATTAAACTTAAGTGGTGTAGTTTTTTTTTTTGTTATTGTAAATCAACATTCTATTCATTCATTAGAAGATAAGCACATCAACAACAAAATGCAGCAAAATGCATGTAGTCTCAATCCGACGAGCTTTGTTGCCTACCGCAGTCAACATATGACAAAGAAATGAAAAAACAACCAAAAATACAGTCCACAACATAGACCAAAAACACCAAAAAACACATAAAACATGTAAAACGCTTGTAACCATACTAATCATCTAAAATAATTAAATCTAAATTATCAAAGACTATTCTAATAAATAATATAATTTTCACTAATTAATAAAAATAAATTATCCAAAAATATAACAATAAATAATAATTACCCAATTCTAATACTTTTATAAAAACAATTATTTTAAATAATCATAATTATACGAACACATTTTATCTTAAGAATCTTTACAAATAAATGTTATTGAATGAAAATGTAATATATATTGCTATTATTTTTGAAGGGAGAGAAATGGTGAGAATTTTGAAGGGAGAGAAAGGGTGAGAAAATAATGAGACGTACATATTGATTTAGATAACATAAATGTTATTGAATGGAAAATAATATAAATTTGTTTTTTTTTTTTTTAATTAAAAAAACAAAGGATTAACAAAGGAAAACGGGTGAGAGAATAGTGGAATATATATTTTGATGCAAATAATATAGTACAAATGAATATTTTTCTTTGAAAATCAATGCTACATATATTAGGTAAGTATTGATTTTCTCGGAGAATGCTACACAGATTAGGTAAGTATTGATTTTATCGGAGAATGAGAAAATAGAAGTTGATTTGATATAAGGTGAGTGAATATTTTTTATATTTTTATTTTTAAGAATTATGATAATATAAAAGATAAATATTATTTAAATATTTATATTAAAATAGAAAGTTTAAAGGTTAGTTTAATTGATTTAGTTTTTGTTATTAAAATAAATTTTTTATTAAAAGGCTATTAGGTTAATTTTCTAGTACTTTCATGTTAGGTTTTATGGTTAAAATTTATACTTGAGTTGGTAAAAAATGATCCTTTTGAGTGGATTTATATAATACAAATATTCAATAAACATAATAATCATCAATTTCTACTCTTCATGAACCATATTACAAAAGATATTAAAATAGAAAAATAATATTATATTGTATTTATTTAAAAAACATATTATTTAAATGAATATAAAAATTAAAAATTTTATTATTTGAATGAAATTTTAATACAAATTTTGAATTTAAAAAATAAATATGCAGGTATCATGTTTTAAGATGCAGAAGAGAGATGATTTACACAGGGGTATTTTGTTTTAGAATAGAGAGGGAAATGATTCATATGATTTAAACTAGCATTTGCACCTAATGTTGTAAAGGAAACGCTGTAAGGCATAGTGTGTGGAAGAAAATTGAAATGTGAATGGGCTTTTGTGGGCTTTTTTGAAAGCAAGGGTCGATGATTTCGAGTTTCAATTTGAGGAAGCCATCCCGAAAACTGTTTTTGGGGGTTAAAGTGGCAACGAAATGGAATGCAAGTAGTCATAAATATCCATTGAACTTGTTTAGACACCTTTGTGTGGGGATAAAAATTGTGTAGTTGAAGGTGAAGGTAAACGAATGAATTCATGCGACCAACAACCGAGTATCCATATTGATTTGGATAGGGTTATTTAAGAAATCATTATTCAAACAGGAAATTTAATTAATATGAAGATATATTGAAAACATGTATTATATTCATTAAAATCAATTGATTTTCTTAACAAAATATGTTAAAACCCATTGATAATGAATTGGTTGTGAAGACATAAACTATCAAAATGGTATTTGATCTTGAAACATCCTTTTTTAAGTTTCAAATGGAAAATACAAATACTGAATTGTAACAGAAGAGGTTCGAGAAGCAATATAATATTCTAAAGAACATTGTGTTTGTCATTCCATATTTGAAGTTGTATCAAAACTTGTTGGAGGCATCGAAGACCTGAAGAAGCAGTAATGAACCTGCAAAACGTATATTTTGTTAGAATTTGTAATATGTAAATCAGTTGTGGAAATTTATTAGTAATACTTTGCATGTGAGTTGTGTTAAAATGAATTTGGAATGAATTGAAATGAAGTTACCTTTGCCATGGGGATTTATATATTGTTAGTGGAAGATGCATGGTAAATAATGGCATACTGAACACCATTGGAGATTTATGCATAGTTGGAGATGCATATTTCTTGCTTGCCATTCTGCTCATAGTTGCTTAGGTGTGTTATTTCTGAGTCCATATGTCCTGTTGCAAAAGAAAGAAAATGTTAGAATGAGATGTATAGATAATATAAAGACATTCTAATATTTGCATAATTATTAATAATGATTAAATCTGGTTGTTGTTGAAAGATATGAAAGGTATGTTATGAAATAGAATGAGCTAAATAAATGGAGGAAACCTGTTGGTGATGTTAAAGTATGGGTTGGAGCAGATTATCTGGAGGTGGCATTGAACAGAGAATTTCTTCTGCGTGTTTTCTGCGAGTAATGTTTTTGTTGTCCTTTATTTTACTGTAACAATTGAAACTGAATGCGGGGCTACTCCGGAGATCTTGTAGACAAGGTACTCTTGAAATTGCTATGAATGTGAGAACTTGACATTCTATTTTTCCAATGTCAATTGTTGCTTTTGGAAGTGTCATACCTTGAGATTTATGTATGGTTAAAGCCCAAGCCATCCTTATTGGAATTTGTGCACGTCCATTTCTTTTTACTGCTGGAATAGGCAAGTGAGTGGGGTTTCTTTCATCCTAAGAAGGCCCGATGTATTTGGGAAAATATACGACAACAAATGTTGTAATTTGTGGTGGTGCAGTTGATTCTTTGTAAAATATGATTACAATTTCTCCGAGGGAACCATTAACAAGTTTGGCTCAAACCCAAAGGTTGAAAGTTAACATAACTTTTTCGCCATTGCTAGTAATACAATTCGCTCAAGTTTCTCGTCTTCTGAGGAAATGTTGGAATATGTGTTTTCATCTTCAGCAATGGGTCTTGCGATTGGAGTGTTTAGAGATTTCATCATTTGCTTATTATGGACCAATGTTTGAGCATTTGGTGGAAATAGATGCATGGAATCATGGAAGTAATGTATTTCATCTTCTGATAAAAAGGAATCTGTGTGCGACATGAGTATGTTGCAGTCGTCGATTATTGTATTTGCATCTCTAATGTTCTAGAGAATGTTCCTGAAAGTAACCCGTGCGATGTTGTCACCTTGTTGACGAAATATTGTGTCTAATGTGATGACTATGTTGAAGGTGTTCCACAGTCTTCTTCTGTGGCTCGTCCCTGCATATAGAGGTATGCCTTTGACGGGTGGTAGCTGACCGAGATCACCAACCAATATAATGGAATAGTCACCGAAAGGAGTGTTTCTTTGCTGTGGAAATGCCTCTCGAAGACGTTCATCAATATGGCTGAGAAGCTTTAGCCCAATGAGGCTCATTTCATCGATTAGTATGTACCTTATATGCCTGAGTTCTTCTTGGAATTTTGCAACAGCATTACCTTCTAAGGGCATAAGATCTTTTATAGGAAGGTGAAGAGTAGAATGGATTATCGATGCTTGTATGTTGAAGGTAGCAACCCCTGTAGGGGCGAGGAGCATGATCGGTGAAGGTTATGGGCTTGCAGGGGTTATGAGCATATCTTTGATGCAATTGATAAGGAAGGATTTTCCTGTACGAGAAATGCCTTGTATTATCATTCTGAGAGCAGTTAAACAATCCTTCTTAGAAAAATGATTAGAAATAATATTTAGAGCTTTTCTTTGCATTGGAAATAATGTAGTAAGGGTCGTCAGGATATGTTGATGTGTTTGAAGAATGCGTTGGATGGAGCGGCTATTCTCAATGAATTGTATGGCATTATTTTGTAGATCTAATGGGATAGTGGTATGATTCTAGTTATGGTTGTCATCAAAGACACGAAGGCCAAGCATGTCAAGGTCATTTATGAGAAGCTCATTTGTAGGGTGTAATTGGGAAAGTAATTCCCATTCATCTATTTCCATGGTGTCTGGAGGATTGGTTTCATGAATAGTTGAGGTAACATTTGCGACAAATTCAATATCAGATAGTGTGCGGTGTTGATGCCAAGGTTTTTAGAGTGGACGAAATGTTTGCCAATTTGTGATGAATTCTACAACAGAATCTCCGATATCTTGTACGATATGGCGAAAAGGTTTGTATAGCATAATTTCAACTCTGCAAAAGTCAGTGTAGCAACGTTCAGTTGTGGATGGTATGGAGGAGTAATGTGGTATGACCCGAACAGTTGCTTTTGTAGGTCTTTGTTTCCATTTGTTTGTTTTTTGACGAGGATCATATGACTAGGATCTTGCTAATTCTATAGGTGATGTGGATTCTAGGGTAGAAGGGCGTTTCATATATGTATATATGATGTGTTGGGATGTAGTGGAGGTGGTGTTCGTTTGTGGAAGGCACATAAGAATTTTTTGGTTTACATTTAAAGAAATGAATGGTCGACGACATAATGTTAATGGTAATTTTTGCAGCATATGGCAGGTTTCTTGTGCTCCAATGTCACGACCAACAAGGGTTTTTGCAAGAAATTTCGAAATGCAGATGTTGCTAGGTCAGCAATGGGTGAAGTCAAGACAATTCTACGTAGCATGTGGTGGAAGCTTTCAGATTTTTTTCTGCTTTGGATGCATATTTGGCAATATATTTTTGTACAGCGTGTATGGAGAGTACTAGTTGGCAGTCAACATTTGCACACCAAATAGATAGGATGGTAGGGTTATGGCTATTAAGTCGATCGTCATTGTGAGTAGGTGTGTATGTTTTTTGGCCATTGGAATCAATGAATAAGACCGATTTTGGATGTAATTCCCATGGTGCTTTATAACGACATTGGAATGAGGATCCATTCTTTCTTAGGAATGTGCTTTCTGTGCATTTTGTGTGACGTTCAACACAATTGATGAGTTGTTCATAGTCATTAAAAGTATTGGTTCTAAATATTTGCGGTGTGGACAATAAACAAGGGTATTTGGGATTTGTCTAAGCAATTGGTTGGTTTGAAGTCCAAGAAGTACGAAGTTTCCAAGCAGAAATATATTTTTCGAAGAACTTCCTAGTAATATCAACTGCTTATGTGTCTTCCCAGTTGAGGCTTTCCATGTCAGGTGCATTTTCTATCCAAAGGAAACAATGGATGTGTGCAGATCCCTTATGTTTCCATTCATAGCTATCAAGTATGCATTTTTGTCAGATAATTTTGCAATAGGTTAGGAATGATGTTTCGAGTTTTTTGAAAAAAAATGCGGTAGAATGCATACCTGTACCAGTAGTCTTTTGTCTTCAAGTGTTTCTCTAAGATAATCTCACGAAATGTTGTGAATCTATGGTGCATATATAGTGATGTTAAATGTGGGTTAGAGATAATGTTATCATTTCTCCACTTTTGTTGTTTTGCAATATCAAAAGGTTGACATCTGGGCATAATTACATGAAGATCAAGCCATTTTGTATCAGCTTCACTTAATGTGAAGAAGAACGTTGGGCATGCGAGTTGAGATATCATGTCCGTTAGTTCATTTTTAGCTTTGTGCCAAAATTATCTTGTTCCACATAAAGAGCTACCGAATCGCATTACTTGCTCTGCCAATTGTTCATCTGGAAATTTTTCTAATCGGATGTTCAGATCTTGAATAGATATTGGGAAGTTATCTACAATGTTCTTTTTCACAAAAATCGATGTTGTTGCTTGACTGCGATGTCGCATCATGAGATTATATATGTAATAACGAAAGCGTGGGTGCTTTCCAAATCTGTTATCATAGTAACGTATGAGATGAAGTGCATATTCATGTAACTGCACTGCTTTCATTCTTGCTTGATTTGGCATTGCAGCTCCTATCGGAAAAAGGGTGGGGAAAGCCATAGAGAGTAGACCTTCTGTGTTTTATTCATTGATTGGTGATAAGCCAATTGTTGGCCACTCAATTGTAGTATCAAATTGGTGGTTGTAAACATGTAAATAATGACAAATTTCTTGGATTTTTGTATTTGTATTAGGAATGATGGGTACGAATGATGATGTTTGGTTTACGAATGGGTTTGCAAAATCTTCGGTGAGCTCATGTGGTGGTTCAAGTGAAAGGTGGACAGTGGTTTCTGTAGTATTGGAATGGCGAAGGGAGGAGGAGACATCGGTGAGGATTGCTGGTAAGGATTCCACTGTGTTGTTATCAATACGAACATTCTTATAGTATGGGTCATTTGCCAATTTGTATTCTAATGCAGTGAGAATGCGATGTCTACTGACAATGAAATCATAAGCCTTATGGTCATTACTATGACGAGTGACAATTAGGATGTCCAAGTTTTCAACGCGTTGTGGCAACATGTTCGCGATTTTTGTAATGTCTTGAGGAAAACAAATTGTGTGGCCACTGTATTTATATTGGCGACCACGCGCATGTGTTACCTGCAATATAGGGTTAACCCTAGCAATGAGCATTTCTTCTATTTGTGAAAGAGATGTAAGGATAGCTGGTTGAGGACCAGGGTCCATGTTGTTTGATAATGAGAAGCGATGACCCTTTGTTTCAAAGACACATATGGAGCAGCAATACATGTGGTTGGAATTGCGGATATGTATTCCAGGATATGATTCAAGAAAAATGGAGCATGGGAATTTAGGTGGAAGTTTATTAATCTTTGCACAGAAATCTCAATGTGCTTGATTAGTATAAATGTTGTTGAAAGCATGCGCGAAGGAGGGGTTAGGGAAATGAGGTATGGATGTATTTGTTTGAGAGGTTTGCTGAGAAGATAAAGAGCTTGATAGTTGCAAGGGAGGATTGTTTTTAGGGTGGGTCATTTCAGATGAGGAATGTTGGTTTTCCTTCTATTTTTTGTGTTTTTGACATTCTCTGATGCCTTTTTTTGCCTGATAAAGCTCATGGCAACGTGCATTTATTCGTTCTTTATTTGTTGCATAGTATCTTTGAGCATGTTCATCATTACAAGAAGAAGACATTCACAAAATTTATGGTACCTATAAGCAAGAGAGGGGAAAACAAGAATGTTATTTGGAGAAAACAACCATGTTATTGTATGAAAGTGAAAGAAGGGAAAAAAATTTAAGTTTTGAATAGTTTTATGTGAATTTTTTATTTGAATAATGTGTTTGAAAGAACATATTAGTATTTTTCCTTTATACGTGTAGATAGTTTCATGTGTAATGCAACAAGTTACCTCATTTTTTAAAAGAAAAAAGATGATAAAAGAAAAAAGATGATAAGAATGTGAATTTGTCTACTCTCATAATGCTAGATACAATGGAGGATGAATACGTATTTCAATGGTATATAAAAAAAAAATTGTGAGAAGGCATGCAACAGTATATCGTGTAAAATTGTATTTATAAAATTCGACAATAGGAATTGTCAAAAAGAAAGGAATACATTTTGCGATATTTATCTACGATATCGAGATGTTCTGAATTTCTCGAAGGATGTTGTTGCATTCTGTCATGAAATGCAACTTTTCTTCTTTTATGATAACACATTTCAACCATGGTACTCCTTTAAAAGTTTATGTCTTCACTAATAGTGTGAAGATATGATCTGTCCATAGAGCTTTAGAGACAATTTCCTTGATCAGATCTGTATCTGAAGATAGTATATATAAGTCTTTGGCATTATTTCCAAGAATTGTAGATCCCACGTCTTCGAAAGCAACAATTGAAGCTAATTCACCAGTGTGATCTTGTATGTCGATTTTCAGTAAGTATCAGTAATCACAGTCACTTGCTTCAGTGTTGCATTTTGGGCAGAACCACATCCCTGTATTTTGTGGAATAAGTTTTTTCATGCATTTTTTCCCATCAACGATGGATGGGCAAGAAATGTAGTAAAAACTGTCCATCCCAATTTTTGTTATCGTGCCCTTTAATTGGAAAAATGTTGGTTTCTCTAAGGAATCCATATTGTAAATATCAACAATTGTTATTTCTTTTTGTTGATGGCCAAAATGAGATCTTGTTGTCAAAGATGTAGAAGTTGCAGTCGAACCTTCTTTTTTAAACCATGATGCATGTGGGGCTCTTCAATGTCAGTATCTACAAGAATAATGGATCTCGTTGTAGTGCCGACATTTTTTCCATTAAATTCTCCAACACGTGCAGATTTCATTGCAATGATGGGGTTATTTCCTGTAGCACATAGGGAGGATATTTCCTGTGATACTACATCAAAATTATCTCCCCAAAAGATTGCATCTATGTTATACCCTGACATGTATTGAAGTTGTAGTGTTTTTTTATTAACTTCAGAGCTGTCTTTTCTACGTATAGTGCACACACTGGAAATGTCTGTGACAATACCAAGAATATCAACAATGGAGTTGACGTCTGTTGTTCTGATATCATTGATTGATTTATATCGAATTGCACTATTGGATTATGTTTTTTTCGTTGGCAACATGTTCTATGGTAGATGTTGCATTCAACAAAATTTCCCAGTCATTGTTCGAGTGGTTTTATTGCTTATTAGCCATTTTTACATTCTCTTTAGAGACAATGCAGACATTTCCATTTTGGATTTTGTCGAAAAAATAATCTGCGACATTGTTGAAACATGTAATATGTATTTCTCCACCCTCTGTATCGAACAGGTCAAAACCAAACACTTTACCGGGATTTTGAAATTGTCGAAGAGTTGTTTTCCTTTGGACGTATCCTTTTATGCACCAATTTGAGTGGTAAGGGTTTAACGACTTGATGGGAATTTGAACTGGCAGAATGGATGGAGTTGGAGTAGTTGGAAGAGGGCAGTGTCTTTTTGATAAAGGATTTGGGTTCAATGAGGATGGAGTGTTTTCATCAGATGTGATCAAGATACTCATAGTTTTTGGATTGCCAATTAAGGGTGCAAATGAAGTAGAAATTTCGAAGTCTATTAGCTTTATAGACCTACACGACAAATGAGAGTCATAGGAATAATTGTTAGAAGCGGATGTGTTATAGATAAAATTGTTAAATTTGAAATAAGAAATTTATAACAAACTTATGTTGATGGACCGATAGCTGAAGTAGTCCAACTTTTAACATTTCTAACAGAACCCTTTTGTAGCAAGCCTGTTGCTACGAGATCATTGAAATCTTTTGGAAGCATGATGTGTTTCTTATGTGTTCCAATTGAAATTGCAATACGATATTGTGGAGTTGAATTTTTCATTGATTGTATTGGTTCAAGTTCAACAATTTGTAGGTATGGTTGAATATGAGTTGATCCAGATAACAGTGAGGAAATTGCATTCTAAGTAAGGTTTGTTGTCATTTTCTGGAGGTAGAGATGACAAAATAAGTATTGTACAAAACAAAACACAAAAATGTTGTTTTCTTCACATAATATGTTTAATATTCATTACATGGCTATAACATTACATGAAAATATATGAACTAAAGGGCAAGAGGCATTTTCAATTAGTTTCTAAATGAGTGGTTATCTAAGCTTGTAAACATAATGAAGAAACATATTTATTACAACAACTTCTATATGATCATTCTTTTTGAAACATAGTTAAAACAGTAAATTAACAATTTTAGAAACCTACACATGTTAGAAACAATTAGATAGGCCATGATGATTGAGTTTCCCGTTACTTAAAGCCTTTGTTGATTAAGTCCACTGAATGAGCCAAGTTCATGTTAGCTTTGGTTGAGTTGATGTAAAATTGTGTAGTGGAGTTGATATCAACTAAGGTCTAGTTGTAGAATTACCAGACTGAGTTGAAGTTGACTTAGCTAGACATACAAGTTAAACCAGCTGACCGATAAGGTTTTTCATAACTTTAAACAAAGATTTATTCAAGCTTAGCAACAATTACTATCATCGTCGGCTACTGTCTAAATACTAAATTTCTTAATGTGGTTAATGCCAAATAATGTATACATTTTTTAGGGCATTTGGTAGTAGCAACACCAGAGCTACGTTGTGGGTTTTGTATTGGGTAAATTCGTATTGTGGAATTTGGGTTTTGCATGAGTATTGTTGTTTCCAGAGAAAACGATGTTGTACATAATGGTGGAGATAAGTTGTGGAACTGAAACTATTTAATGCAATGCCTATGCTAGATGAGGTTACATGGAATTCTATAATTTTAGGATTTGTAATTTGATGATATGCACAGAATGGGTAATGCCGTGAGGCCCTAAATGTTTTTGGTCAAATGAGGAGATTGTTTCTAAGCCAAAAAAATTCAGCTTTGGCACCATTGTCAAGGCCTGTGTTGGGTAATGCCATGAGGCCCTAAATGTTTTAGGTCAAATGAGGAGAGTGTTTTAAGCCAAACAACTTCACCTTTGGCACCATTTTGGAACATCTAAAAGCTCTGACAGCTTACCTTCCTGGTACTTAGTATGTTGTATGGCCCTGGAATTAGATGTTTTTAATCCTCAGGATCAGTGGGCATTTGTTTAGTTGACATATTCACAAACAAAGAAAGGACAACTCTTGTGAAAGCTAGATGAGAGGATAAAATGAAGTATGCCACTCAAAAGAATAAAGGAATATGCAATAACCAAAAGTAGTGCAAGAAAGGAATGCCAAGCGGGGAGACCAATCCCTTAAGATCCATGGGATGTAAGGACAATCTCGATGATAATGATCTCCTTTGAAAATGACACATGGAGATTTAGGTTTGGATGGTGCAGTGTGTGGATTTTTTCCAGATGATGCATGGTTGCACCCTTTCGTTGTTGGCTTCTGTTTCTTCTTCTTCTTCCTTTTCTTCTTCTTCTCAGTTACTTGGTTTTTAGTTTTACTAGCTTCACCAAGCGAAGAGGAAGAAGGAGAGGGAGAAACAAATGAAGTAGAAGGTTGCGGGGTAACTCTAGTATAATTTGGTTGCTGATTTTATTGCTCAGGAATCACGGTGTTTTGAATGACAGAGGTCGAGAAAAGCCATACTGATGGGCCAATTGTAAGCCATAGAAGGGATAATGTAGCCATATGAGGTGCACCAACATCTCCCTAAGAGGAAAAGGGAGTAGGATTCCCCCAAGGGGAAATCCTTGATTGGTGGACTCCATTTTCTCAACCTAAGACCAACGAGGGAACAATGATGTTATTCCGATTAAAATAAATTTTATGACACTTTGACACAACTCGCTTTTTCAATTTTTAAGAGTCGAGAAAAAGCTAAAGACGACTCTAGTCGCCTTCGATTTTTAATGAGCTTGAAGTGACAAGTGCTCAAATGGACCTTTTATTTTAAGGAGTTTGAAAAGGAACGAAAGTGACTACTCTAGAAATCTAGATAGAGGGATTACCAAACCAATCGCAAAACTGCAGAATACTTTTTACGGTACGGCAGTCAATCTTCCTGGATGTTGTGTTCAATGCATTGTGATCGATAGGGCGACAGACATGGCTTCCTAAGGATAAAGGATATAGCCTATTGTGGTCTCCCAATATATACTCGACAGTACATGGGAGGACAAGTCCGTACTAGCACTTGTCGTCTCAAAGAAGAGGAATCACCCAACCTACGATGAAAGAGATAGTTACCAGGCTTTACGACATCAGAATATGTCTCTAGCTTAGACTTCTAAATGTTGTGCGTTGGGTTCCAAAGCATTTTTATGTTCATTGAAATTTATTTTAAAGTTGATCTTTCTTAAGAAGTTTTCCCTTAAGTTTGATCCCATGATGTAGATATACAATTCCTAAATATGCAATCTAAGATGATAAATAGTCGTTTACTTTCCTTTTGCAATGAAAATCCTAGTTACTAAGGAAAGAGAAGTGAAATTGTTTCAACATAGAGCAGAGAGCACACACTAAGATGCACTGTCCTAAATCAATTTCCGCATGCTATCTAAATGCAAATGCACATGCATGTATTTGTTTTCTGCTTTCTTAATGTGTGAATGACAAAAAGAATGCTAGGTACAGATCTGAACTATTTTTCTTTCAAAGCGATAGTAGTGATCACAAATGTAAAATTCTAGATGAAATGGAAGAAAAATTAACAGCGTGACAGGGATATAAGAGAGAGGTTATGAACTGTACAAATCCTTCTTCTAGATTGGCATTTCTGATTATTCTATAAATAAATAACTGAAATTTTTATATGATGCTCAAATCCCTTTGTTTATGAGTGATGTTGTTTCAGACTATATAATTAGATAGATAACAGTGGGTTGTACCAAGTATTCTTACATATTAGTATTTCCAGTTTTTTAATAACTTGTTAATTGAAATCTGAAACTCCAACATGGCCCCCGAATAGTCCTAAATTTTCAAGGAAAATAAGCATTGGAATGACTTGCAATAATTTTTTTTAAAGTGCCTCTAGAATCACGCCATGAGCTGCAGAATTTTCACACAGAATCCTAAAATATTGCCACAATCACAACTTACCAACCTTAACATCCAAATTCTGATGCCATTAGTAACTTACTGAATATGGTATATCATAAATGTGAGGTGATAATAACATTGTTTGATGCACAACCAATGCACAATACAGTAATGGTATTTAACATAATATAATAATTATAAGCAAGAAATCAACTAACAGAATATAGTACATTTTCATTGCAAATCATAATTCAAAAGTTTGCAAACTTGGTTGGTATTGAAAACAGAAATGTACTTCGAGGATTAAGACAGATATTCCCAGGCACCCACTAATTGAATGGATGGGATCCTTATTCTAAGAATAACGAGGGATATTGTTATTCCTTACCCAAATTTGAAAAGAGGGCAAGGCCTCTCAGAAGGGATCAAATGTTAGGTTGCAAGGTTAGAACCAGGTCCATCTACACTACCAAATTTAGTGGTAACCAAAATATCTCTGATAGTTTCATTGTATATTTTGAGCATTAATGCCTGGGAATAAGGAAGACATCAAGAAATTTAGCACGAAATGATAGTTGTATTCACCACAGCACCATTCTAAATAAATCCAAACAAACACTTCGATACAAATAAATCTTCTAAAACCACTGCCATCTCTAACCCACTTACAACTAAAGAAATCAAATTCAACATTATCAATGTCTTGGAGGTCGGTTATGGTGTTGTATGTTTTCCAAAAACCATAGAATATGAGAAATATAGAATGAAGGAAAGCTAACTGAAATTTTTATATGATGCTCAAATCCCTTTGTTTATGAATGATGTTGTTTCAGACTACATAATTAGACAAATAACAGTGGGTTGTACCAAGTATTCTTATAGATTAGTATTTCTAGTTTTTCAATAACTTGTTAATTGAAATCTGAAACTCCAACATGGCCAACACACACCCAACAACAATGTTAAGATACACACAATAATTCTAGGTCTTAGCAGGTCAAGACATGTGTGCATTTTGGAGGCAAATAATGAGAATTTTGTCATAGCTTTTTTGTTTTTTTTTGTTGGCTTTAATGGTTGATCACAATGAGGATGAGTTGTACATGGCATTTCACATGACCTTGTCATAATAAAATCCAATCCCAAAGCAAAGCAAGCTGAGGGAAAAAAATACAAATACGAATATAATTGCAAATGTAAATAGAAATGCAAATGCAGAGGATTCTCCCTTTGAGACTCTTTAGACTATCAAGAGGCATTTGTGGCGAACATGAGAAGGAGGTGAAGAGCCAAACATCACAAGGAAGCACAATGTGAAGCATATAGTTAGTTAATATTTGCTTGTTCTTTTATTCCTAGGAGAACAATTTGTTTATCTATACAAAAACACAGAAAACTAGAGACAACAGTGATATTTCTGAAACAAATATGATTTATCATGGTTTGAACTAGGTGTTCCGCACCTTCTATCTATTGGAATTAAAAAAAAAAAATTCCTCCAGGGTAGGCCAAGGCCTTTTTTAGGAAGTGATGCAAAGTTTCTGTATTTAACATTGTTGTGTGAGTAACCAACATAATCTATACAGTACTATGGAAATTAATAGTCTCTGTGGAAAAAAAAACCTAATATAATCCACACAATCTAATCCTCACAGTGCTACGGAAATTGACTAATATCTTTTCACATGGGAAAAGATTTTGGAAATATTTCGTTTGGAAATTGACTATATTTCGTTTGTGATTTGTATGTTTCGTTAATTTATTTAACAGACTCTCTTTGCAAAAAAACTTAATTAACTAAGTACAACAGATGAAAATAGATATTGAAGTTTGTATCTAAGATTTCTAGAGTCAATTCACCAGAAACAAGACCCTGACGATGGCACCACTCTGCATTAGTTTAACACACCTGTTTTTAACTTGTATCAACAGGTAAAACAAAGCCTACATTCATCCAATTCCACTTTCTTCATTATAGATCTGGTTACTCTTCCAGTGAAACTCAAATGAAGGCATTCTAATTTGTGGCTCAAGGAATCTTCAATTATTACTTGCTGGTCTCCTACATCCTCCATTGCTTTTTTTGGAGTCTCCATGGGAAATCTAAGATGCAATAAAGCTTCTGCTTGTGCATTTTTTTGGCAAGCTTCCTCAATTTAGTATGATCCTTATACAAATGATCTAGTTTTTGTCAATGAGAGCAGCGTAAGAAGGATTGCATACTATGAGGACCACTGGATAATAGGTGGCATAGTTGAGTTTACTGTTAGGATTTTATTCCTAAAATCTTGTTGCCAAATGTCTAGGAAAAGAGTAATTAATTTATCCTACGAATATTACCACTAATTATATTTTTACATGAGGAATTAACCCATGGATAAAGTAGAGTATATTTTTCAAATAAGTTATATGAAACAAAATCTTTTGTAAGCCATAATACAACAGATTCAAATTTGTAGGCAGGATTATTTTGCTGTTCTAATGGCTTAATATTCACAAAAGTAGTAAGCTTGACTATTTTGATTGCTTAATATTCAAGAAGCTGATTTTCCAAATAATAGGAAATCTGAAATCAAAAAAACATGGGTGTGGTCAATTATTTGACTCTTCTGATTGCTTAATATTCAGGAAATCAATAAGCTTGATTGTTCTGATTGCTTAATATTCAAGAAATGCGTAAGCTTGATTGTTCTAATTGCTTAATATTCAAGAAATCAGTAAGCTCAGGTCATAAAGCAGATCCACAGTTTGGTCATTCAACTTGACCTTTGATGAGAAAAAACACAAATAACAATCACTAATAGTAGCCCTAGACAAGTTTGACTCAACTTTTCAAAGTTATGTCCTCTGTATCAAGAAATTGAGCGTTTGTTAGATTCCACTGTTTTCCCTTATTACTAGGTTTGATTATTTAATATAGAGACAAGGTGACGTGCTTTATTATCAATTAAATTTGAGTAATGTCTAAATGTAGTCTAAGTTAATAATTTTAGAAATACTAAAAAGTTAAAATGGTTAGTTTACATTATTCATTTTAAAAAAGCAAAACAAATTAAAAATTTGTTTATTTTCGCTTTGTCTTTATTTGTTATTTAATTTCAATTTAGTTAAAAGTACCTTTATTGCAGGTAATCACATTTTTTTCGTTAATATCATCTACTTCAACAAGAATAATTAACAAATCTCCCAGTATTAGAAGAATTATATTAAGGATAAAATTCATAGAATGAATGTAACAAATGTTTGCATAAATTGAGAACAAATTATTTCACCAATTCCAAGATTGCATTTCATCTCTTTAACTTTTCCATTAGTCTAAATTAACCAAATATTGTTATAATTTCCGCTTGTTCAATGGTTTCGAACAAAAAAAAAAAGTCATTGAACAAGTTTCGAACAAAAAAAAAAAAAAAAAAAAAAAAAAAAAAAAAAAAAATTAATTCATTGAACAAGCCAGTAGGTTAAACTACAAACCACCATTGGTTAGGCATTCGCCACGTCAAAGTAGACAACAACCACATTAATTCTACTTTCATATAAAGGTGATTTCTATCGGTGAGCTCATTCCAAACTTCTCTTCTAATCATCCAAACCTACCATTACTCCCTAAATAAGACAGGAAAAGATACACTATTTCATCCTTTTCACCTAACATCAGAAACATTATGTTAATACTTATCAGCTATATTTCCATTTTTAAACTTCTCACCTAACTCCATTCCCACTATAGATGAATTTCCATATATGACAATCAACATACAAACAGTTGGAGCTCTGATTAACGACGAGAGTATTTATATTAATAATGTCATATTTATGTAAGCTTATATAGTGAATAAATATCAAGCTTATATATTGAATAAGTATCATCCTACGTAGATATGTGCAGAAGCATAATCTTGGTTACAACTTTTCATAATATTTCCAACTCATTGCATAATGAACTAATGTTGGATCTGGGATTGAAATATAATAATGAAGCTTTAAGATTTAGAATTGTTTTGTTGCAAAAACACTGGCTTCAAAGATAAATCTTTATTATAATGTTAATTAATTTCGATATTTCTTATTATTATTAAATTATAATGATAACAATAATAATTATCTTTCATACC
>APFE030886664.1:245821-293013 GCA_000404065.3 Pinus taeda
TAATATAATTCTAAAATATGTTAGAATTTGATTTTATTATTAATTGATATTAGAATTTATAATCCAATTATAATAAGAAATTGTTATTAATTTTATTTTCAATAATATGATTTTAACACATACATAATTGTAATAGCAATTGCAATTACATTTACATTTACATCTTTTTTGTTACAAATTGACATCTTGTATTTGGTCATCCATAACATAGTTAGATGTGCTCTTGATAAAAAGATGGTGAATTCATTTGATACGATTAATTAATTAATTAAATATCACAATGCTTATTTTGATCAACAATCACAATCATATTTACAATTTTTATTTATTCTTAAAAATTGGTATCTTGTATTTAGTAATCTAAACTATAGATATTTTCTCAAAAAACTTATATAAATTTATTTAATACAAGTAATTAGTTAGATACTATAATAGTTAATAAGTTGAATGTTATAATTTTTAAATTTACGTTTTATTTACTTTTAGTAATTTTGTATATTAAATTTATTATATTGTTGATTTTTTTAAACTTTATTCTACCCTTTTTAACTTTACTATTTACACAGTCACATAATTTTTTTTCTGTAATAAGCATTTGATTAGCGGCAACTACACAATTGTACGACGTTGTTTGTCTCATATGATTTTCTGATTCGACAGTACCTATCACTTAATAAACTATTTAATGTTTGGTGACCTGGCTAGTTACCGGGCGGGATTTTTCGTGATAGTTAATTGATTTCTTTTATGCTGGAACTCCATGCAGCTAAAGGCTCACTCCCAAGGTGTTGCATGCGGACTGCGGTAGCCTTCACATGGTCTCCCATGCCTATTGTCGTTTTCATTAATTCCACAGCTCCCGCCCTGTACATGGCCTGAGCAGGTCGTCTGGCCCTAACACTTCCTCTTGGAATTGCAGCCTCATCAATGGTGTAGCTTACACCTCCTAAGATTAGCTCTTATCTGAAATGGTTTGGTATGACCTCATTTGTTTTGGCAATTCCCTTATGGAGGCCGCTCTGAGACGACCCTTCCTAAGCCTTCCAATGCGACTAGATACAACTATACCAGTGCAAATGACAACCTTACTGGCTTCGAGCTCATGGTCCAGCTGCAGCCAAGACTGCTTCAGGTAGCACTACCATTTGCAATTGAATTTATTTGGTTTATTCTTTTATTTTATTTTATTTTATGTTTCTTTTCTTTATTCTTCAAGCTGGTCGCATTACTAGTGTGACAATCACCTCATTCGTTTTCATGTGGCTTGTAATCTTCATAGGGATTCTAGTCACTCGTTTGGGGTTCGCACCTGCTACAGAGGAGAAGGCGCTCCTCCAAAGCTACGCTATGGCAGTAGCCGGGTAAGCATCCTTCTGGTTGGAAAAGATTACGACCCTTTCTGTCATATGGCCTCGGCCCACTTCGGACTATCTGCTCTTCATTAAATGGCATACTATCGCCGTTTGTTTGAAAGTTATCCTTTGTTAAAGAAGAGCACTCCTTTGTTTTCTTAAGGGTTTCACTTATGAGTGTTGAGGGCTTAGTTCCCATTAAGACCTATGAGCTCCTTGATACACTGCTCTATTTCATTCTGCTATTTGTGCTTAAAAGTGTAAGGGGTTTTGGCTACAGTTTAGAAGTTTAACTCCTCGGTTGTATTACAATTATTTGATACAACCAAAACAATGTGATTATGTTTCGATTTCTTTAATACAATACATATTTAAGTTTTTTGCATGGATCTTCCATTACTTGTTTATTTATCTGTACTGTATCTGTTCATTTTTCCCTATATTTGCTAAGTTCTCTGTATCGAAAATGAGGGTTCTTGGCCCTGATGTGGCCCTAGATTCCAACTTGTAAGTTGGTTCAAATGAATGATTTTCTAGAAGGCCTATTGTAGAGATTTCTTGTAATTACGTTTGGGCTTTGGTGAACAATTAACAGAGTCGCACTTCCAAAATGAAGCTTAAGGGTTTTTCTCATTTTCTGGTTTTCAATCCTTCTATGGGTTCCACTCTCCATTAGCGTTTCTAGGCTTTTCGTTTGTTTGAAAGTTCTCCTTTGTTAAATACGAGCGCTCCTTTGTTTTCTTAAGGGTTTCACTTATGAGTGTTGAGGGCTTAGTTTGCACTAAGACCTCTGAGCTCCCTGATACACTGCTCTATTTCATTCTGCTATTTGCACTTAAAAGTGTAAGGGGTTTTTCCTATAGTTTATAAGTTTAACTCCTCAGTTTTATTACAGTTATTGGATTCAAAACATAGCAGCAAAATGTTGGTAATAGAGATGGCTTCAGTGGTTTCTATGACCAAGTTGTTCACCACTAATTGCATGGATGGAATCCTTATTCTAAGAATAACGAGGGAGAATGTTATTCCTTACCCAAATTTGAAAAGAGAGCAAGGCCTCTGAGAAGGGATCAAATGTTAGGTTGCAAGGTTAGAACCAGGTCCATCTACACTACCAAATTAGCAGGTCAAGACGTGTGTGCATTTTGGAGGCAGAAAATGAGAAATCATGTTTAAAATGTTAGAAGGTGGTAATGTGAAAGGAAAAGGAATGCATACCAGGCTTCATAGAACCCTCATGTCTGGCCTTGGTTCAAAGGCCACAACATTGTCTTTCCATAAAGTGCAACAATGGAAATTACAATTTGAACTCCATATAATAAATTTGTCACAAGATTAAAGCTAAAGATAAGAAAAAAGAATACTAAGATGGAATGGAATTTCAACCAAAGGTTTTACAACTTGAGGAATCCCATCATGCATGTATCCCACTGAGATGAGAAAGACAAAGAAGCCATCCTATAAATAGAGACAAAATAGAGTACGTACATTGCAAACACAACACTGATAGAGAGAGAAGAATGAAGCAAAAAGGACCGAGGCATTGCGAAGGTTTTGCAGCCATTTAAATGTTTTCTTATGTTATGAAAATATTTATCATGGGTTGCAAGATGGGGCCATCCAAGGTATTAAAATCTTAAAGGCTATCAAGAAATGCAGAGGATTCTCCATCTGAGACTCCTTAGACTATCAAGAGGCATTTGTGGCGAACATGAGAAGGAGGTCAAGAGCCAAATAGCACAAGGAAGCACAATGTGAAGCATATAGTTAGTTAATATTTTCGTTTTCGTTTATTCCTAGGAGAACAATTTGTATGTCTATACAAAAACACAGAAAATTAGAGACAACAGTGATATTTCTGAAACAAATCTGATTTATCGTTGTTTGAACCAGGTGTTTCGCACCTTCCATCTATTGGAATTTTTAAAAAAATTTGCCTCCAGGATAGGCCAAGGCTTTTTTAGGAAGTGATGCAAAGTATCTGTATTAAACATTGTTGTGTGAGTAACCAACATAATCTATACAGTGTTATGGAAATTAATAGTCTCTGCAGAAAAAAAACCTAATATAATCCATACAATCTAATCCTCACGGTGCTATGGAAATTGACTAATATCTTTTTACAGGGGAAAAGAGTTTGGAAATTGACTATATTTCGTTCGTGATTTGTATGTTTCATTAATTTATTTAACAAACTCTCTTTGCAAAAAAACTTAATTAACTAAGTACAGCAAATGAAAACAGATATTGAAGTTTTTATCTAAGATTTCTAGAGTCTGTTCACTAGAAACAAGACACTGACGATGGCACCACTCTGCATTAGTTTAACACACCTGTTTTTAACTTGTATCAATAGGTAACTTGTAGGGCTTTCTCCTTACTCAAAGTAGAATCAATCCTCCATACACCAGCAAGTTTTCACGAACAACAAAGATAAAGTAAAATTTAAGAGAACAGTTACTCGAATATATATAAAACTTCATAACTACCACCATAATATGCAGAGGGTGCCATATTTCGAGGGAAAAATGATCTATGGAAAAAATGGCCTACGCGGCCCTCATGCAGCGAAGAAAGAGTCGCCTCGTCCTCTGCGGCCCTCATCGAAACCCTTCTCCCTTATCTACAGGTCTGCCACCCTCCTTTGCAGCAACTTCGTTGTGCCCTCCTCAACACCCCCACCCTCCTCTGCATCAAACGTGGATATCCGCGGGCAGGACGAGTTCAGTAAGATGGTTAGGGTAAATTTTGGTATGTAATAGAAACCGATTTATTAACTAAACCTTAAAAAACCTTAACATATTAGTTATTAGTAATTAAGGGTTTTTTAAATTAGACGACTGATTTCTGTTCAATCGTCTAACATTACATATAACGGCTACGATTAAGACACAAAGGCATTTGGGGGGGTTCATTTCAAAGGGAAACGCCTTATGGCATAATAATTTGATTATAATGTGAAAATAAATAATATTATAATTGTGTTTTTTTTAATAATTAAGTAACATATATTTTAAATGGAATGTAAATAATTTATATTTTAATTAAATTAATTATTAATTTAAAAAGTGAATAAAAAATAAACCATAATTAATTAATTATTTTTAATTTAATTATAGTATTAATAATAAAAAATAAAAAGGTTTTAGAGATGACTCAATGGTATGGCTTTAAAAATAAGTGTTATTGTTAAGGAGGTTGGAGGTCAATCCCTTGATGCACCTGTGGTCTACAAAAGGACATAGACACCAAAAGATAGTGGTAGGGTTGGATCTCCCATGTCACTTGAGTACGAGACCAACTCAATTGTCGATTCTCTAGATTATATATATATATATATATATAGATAGATAGATAGATAGATAGATAGATAGAGTCGACCCATGATTGAAACACAATGACTTCCAGTATTTGAATTAATATCAAGGTATTCAAATCTTTAGGCCCTTTGGGCTTATAGGAATTACTCATCACAATTTTCAACATGTTCAATATTTTTCCACACAATCTAAAATTTCTCTGGAGAATACAACTCAAATGGAGGGGGAAATAAACCTGCTAGCTAACAATTGAGCTATTGTCCTTCAGGCTATAATATCTAATAACATTTTTTTGTGGGGTAAATTGTGTTTACTTCAAAACTGGAAATTACAAGATAAAATCAAAAATTCTAAGTTAGTCTCTCATTGGGGAGATTAGACCAAATCCAAAAATTAACTCCCAGTAGAGATGTGAGAGGCAACTGAGTGCTTAGAGAATCAAAATTCAACATACAAAATTTGAGAGTCTAACCTAGGTGGAGATGTAAAAAATGAACAGGAAGACAAGACCAATAGAGCATAGAAATGATTGAACTATGTAGAAGGGCCAGATTCCATGGTAGCGACCTGGATGGGCTCTTTGTTGTCTTCGAAGGTTCCTCTTGTCAAGGGGGATGTTGAGATGTTTTTTAATACACTCCATCTTTCATCTAAGTCCTTCATATGTCAATGCAAATGTTCAAGTTAATGAAGAATATATGCTCGGTGCTCATGAAATTCAAAGAGAGTGTGCCCGAGGAGGGATGACATGTGTCAGTAGAGATCAATTGTGTGCATATATAAATGGACCTCTAGTGTGCCTAGTATTTGGAATCTAATTTGCCAACTCAATAGTAATTTTCATATGTGAGAGCTGAAGCCTATGAGTGGAAGCTTTTCCTTCAGCATGGGTTAGCTATTCCTGAATGGGCCTTAGTGTGATGTCATGAAAGTGAGAGGTGGCTTCCTCTAGACAATGATGCATACATGTACTACCATTGTGGACCCTCTTTTGGTAATATGTTGTGCCTTTATGAACCTAAGCTCGCTAACAAGGCATGGAAGAAAGGTTGGAGGATAGGAAAGACCCAAGTAAAAGAAGGAAAAGAAACAGGGATTTAGAGAACTGGGAAGATTACCCATAACTCGAGAACCGAGAGAAGAGTCACTAAATGGAACAACCAATAAGTGTCATTGTTTATGTCAGCAAAAAGGGAGAGGGAAAAATAAAGGTGAAGGCTAACAAAGAATAGACAAGAAGAACCCAATGTAAGAGCCCGTGTCAAAAGACCAAAAGTGAAGGAATAAGTAATGAGATGGAGTAAACAAAGGATTAAAGATGAGGAATCACAGAGAAGGCACAAAGGGCCAAAGAACGAAAGAGAGGGTAGAGGTCCAAGGATGGAGAATAGCCTAGATGAAAACCAAGGAGCATACGCTTGGAGAATTAGGCCACGAGCAAGGGGGGGGGAATTGAATACCAAAACGCATGATCACTAGAAACACTAATGAGTTGACCAACCAATAGGAGGAAAGTGAACACTAAGTGATAAAAAAATCTATAGAGAATACAAATATTACCAATTTCATTGCAACACCGCAAACTAGAGTGTGGAACAAGTCCCTTGTATTTTCCAATACTTGATTGGAATGTGGTTTTTTAGTAGTTTGGCACACAACACGGAAAGGTTCTAGATGGAAACATGTAGTCCTATTCCAGTTCTTGCAAGCTGAAATATGAGGCTTCCCTGCTCTCTAATTTCCTCAAGACCAAGTTTGAAATGTAGATGTGAGCTTGTAGCCATGGGTGAAATCCTTCCCTATAATGGAACCACACAAGTAGGAGCCTGAATGATGAACATAATGTATGGTATAAAACTCATGTCCAAACATGTAACTTCCAAGGTATTTTTCAATGATTCAAATATTATTCCTATGTATAGTATTATAGGTGATTCTTTTGGTTTGGAAAGTCATGCATGTAGAATGTAGGCAAATATTTAATAAAAAAGGTCTAATTTTGCTATTAAATTGGTAATTTTTGGTGAATATCATCCATTTAATCATAAACATGTAAAATATAGGTGATTTTTTAACCAAATGGTTGATTTTTTTATAGAAAGTGTCCAAAAATAGCCAGTTAGCGAAATTGCGCCCCAAAAAATTTCACTAGTAACTTACATGGTGTAGTTGGCCTAATTAATAGTTCGCATGTTAGATGAACAAAACAATAAATTTATCTCGTGGGTGTGTTGCATATTCCCAACCCCTTGGCTATCAAGCAACCCCTCGCCCTTTTTCTCCCCTCACCTTGTCCCCTCTCCCTTCTATCTCGATAGTCACCTCATCTAGAGATAATATATTTTATTATTATTATTATTATTATTATATAATTAAACTATATTTAATTTAAATGTATTTAAAATGTTTAAATTATATAGTGAAAAGTAATTGTTAAAATTTAAATTGAATATTTCTTTTATAAATAAAGAAAACTAAAAAAAAAATAATGTAATGTATTTAAGTATGGTTTAAAATGTTATTAATTACAAAAAGGTTAAACAATATCTGCAAAGAGATTTAGAAATATTTTGAGCTAGGTGAATCGTGCTATTTTTTAATGTGGTGATCCATTTTACTAATAAAAGGAAAAAGTAAAACAAGAAAACAACAAATATATCTTTAATTAAATTTAAACAATTCTTTAAAATTAATCCAGCCATTTTATTAATAAAAAGACATTTAAAAAGTGAAACGTGAGGAAACCAAAACACGTCTCCAAACAAAATATTTTTTGAGTCAGTGAACATTTTTTCAATAGAAGAAAGTTCAAAAGCGAAGATAAACCATGTTCCAAGAAACCAGCTTTTGTGCTCCTCGAGTAATTTTATATTAAAAGAAAATTATCAATGTGTTCTATGTATTTTATAAGAAAAATAAATTAACATTCAACTTTTTCAAGTTAAAAAATGATAAATATCATGTTAAATCAAGCAGCATACATTAATTTTTCATTAAAAAATTCAATAAAACTCTCTTGAAAATCAAAACTTTCACAACATTAAGATTGTACCACATCCCAATAGATTAGACCTTTCAAGGGTATCATTGTGGAGCATGGGAACGACCTTACCTTCAAAGGTAAGAAGAAGGTGGATTTAATCGATCATTAGGATGGATATCTCTTCTACCTTTATTGGGAAAATTATTCTCCTAATGAGGATAGGAGAAGGCTTTTTTTGGAAATCTTTTTACACTTTGGTGTGGAAGAACATATCTTTATTGGGGAAATTATTCTCCTCATGAGTGTACTAGAAGTCTTTTTTTAGGAATTAAAAGATTTCTTTATTTAGTTGTATTTAAGGATGTATAGACTTGATCAAGTTCTTGGTCACATGTCATCCTTATTCACCAGAATAACATCTTATTTACTTCAGCAAGGCTTTTACTATTCAACTTGAAATTAATAAATTGGAAAAGGTGAAATTCATGTTATTGCATATTGCTTTTTGGGTTTTGAACTTATCTTGAAGAAGTAAGGCATTATTCATGTCTAGGCTTTTATTATTCAACTTGAAATTGATAAATTGGAAAATGTGGAATTCATGTTATTGCATATTACTTTTTGGGTTTTGAACTTGTCTTGAAGAAGTAAGGCATTATTCATGTCTATATTGACATTTGTGATTTAAATAGAGCCTATCCCAAAGATAACTACTGAACACTTTTCATTGATTATATTATTAATGAATTTGTTGTCCATAAGGTCTTATCCTTCATTGATTGATGTTTGAGATATAATTAGATCTATTTCTATTCTCAAGACCCATAAAAGACAACCTTTCACTCCATTAAAGGGGTGATTAATCAAATGCTAGTGTGAGAGAAACTAGTGGTGGTAGTTGATTCCAACAATCCTATTACATCCTATTCTTTTCCATAGTGAACAAATTTAGTGCCAGTACATGCAATAGTGAAGTTGGATCTTCATGTGGACTCTACACTTGTGCGACTCTCTTTCTCTTCTATGGCTTCATTGTGGGACTTTACCTCACACTCCATTCCATCATGCCATTTGTCTCAATGCCTTGTTCTAGTGCCATCATTGAAATCACAGGCTATTACAATGTACTCTTCACATGAAATCCTAGTTTCTTTATTTATGGAAATTCAAGGTGCATTTGGCTAGCTATTCTCCTAAGTTCTTCTCCTTGGCTAACCAAAAGGTTCAACAACAATGACAAACCTACCCTCGTCACTCTTTGTTTTCCTTGTGTATACTTATTTTTCTCTTTACCTTTAACCTATGCACTATTTTCTCCCTGGTGGAACGAGCATATATGCTCCATCTTGAGCAAGGGAAATGTGATTTCTAAGGTCTTGGTCATATGCTCTTGTCTCTACTCCTCCATTCCTTGCACTCAATATTACCACCAATGGGATGAACTCATCTCCTCATTGTTTAAATTAGTTTTCCTTCCACTTTTCCACTTTTAGGTCTCATCTTTCTTGTACTATAAATAAAATAAAATAATTGGAGACAATTGTTGAAATAAGAAGATGAATAATCGAAGTATGAAGGAAGAAAATATGAGTTCCACATAACAATCATTATTTTGGACTAAATGTACATTTTGTCTAGACATTATTGGATACACCTATATTAAAAAAAATGCAATTTAAAATGTCTAGTGTGTGGAAGATTATGTAGTACCAAAGAGCATAATGATAATGAAGAGATGCAAACAAAATAATTAAAGGAAGAAATCACAAAAATTCAACAAAAAAACAAAACATCATAAAAGAAATATAAAGATCTTGAATATTGGCTTCATGAAAAATCAACAGAAAGCAACGAAAAAATTTGGCATCTAACGAACAACAATGAGAAATTTTTTTCACAGATAAAAAGGTCCAAGGTTAAGAAACAAAGACCAAAACAAGAAAATGAAAGTTATGATAAGGAACTAAAGGTGAATCTATTAGAAAAAGCAAAATAAAATTTGTGCCTAAAAACCCTTAATAAAAAATGATTAGAGAAAATAAAAAATTTAATAAAGGGAAAGATACTAAGGACAAAGTCAATGATTCAAAAAATGGTGAACTTTCACGTCCAAGGAATCACAGCCAAGACTTACTTATGCAAATAAAGAATCTTAAAAGTGACAATAAATCACTAAATGACAAGTTATAACAACTTCAAGAAGTAGTATCGAAGTCTCCATTCATTTTACTCCAACTTGAAGATAAAGAAACAAATATGGATCCAGTCAAAATCATAACTCAAGCAGAGGATAAACCTGCTGAAGTGAAGACACATGCATAAGCTTCAGTTCAAACAATGGAAATTCCAAATGAAAATTCAGTAACCAACTCAACAACAATAATGCGTGAAGGAAATCAGGAAACAACCACTAACATGCTAAGGGAAAGTCTAACTAGAAGACCTGTTTATCAACATCTGAATCACAAGAGTAGACTTTCCAATCAATCTAAGTACCAATATAACTCAAAACATAAATGAAATATTTATGTTCTCAAGAATACTAATGTTTGCAGAATCCAGTCCTACAATAATTATTCATTACAAATTTCCAAAGATCAAAAAGTCCCACAAAAGATTAATCTAGGATGGTCTGATCCATTCTCAGTACCAAAATTTTGTCTATCACTAAGAGAATCATATCATTTTGTATCAACGAAGATGAAAGTTCAGAGACAAGAAGATATTCTGAGTAAGCTTTCAGGACAAAGCTTCTTGAAGAGAAAAGCAATGTTATGAATATAACTCATATAAAATAGATTATAAATTATATATATATATATATATATATATATATATATATATATTATATATATATATATAGATATGCACAAAGCCCACGAAATGCCATATACAGTTCTAAGGAAGTCAGTACTATACAAAATTTCCCGAAAGAAACTTCCACATAATTAAAAATCAATTACCTAAATACAATGGTGAGTACCATAAGGGCACCATTGTGTGGGTAAATAAAATGGACACCATATTCGGAGAAAACCCACCAATAGGTGAATAAGAGAAGGTCATGACCGCATCTAACAACATGGAAGTTGAAGTGTATGATTGGTTCATGTGGTGGTCCAATAGATGTGAAGCTCGTGTGTTTAATTGGAAAAAAATTGTGGAAGCTCTACTCAAAATATTTCATGACGAAGAAGAAGATGATGTTTATGAAAGATTCATTCACCTCAAGAAAAAAATAACTGTAAGCGAATACACCCATGAATGGGAAGTATTAGCTATAAGAAAAAGAGGGTTTTCTGACAAAGAGCTGCTAAACATGTATAGATGTGGCCTTAAAGAGTATATTTGAGAAGAAATTAAACTATATAAACCTAAAACCATTGAAGAAGCTAGATACGCAACAATAATTATTGAGAGAAAACATAAGCTCAAAATGTCATCATTCAAGGAAGGTGAAGACCAACAACAACACTCGGGAAAAGAAGAAACTAACAAATGTACGTATTTTGGAGACAAATGGACATTAGGAAACGGATTCCTTAACAAGAAATTATATACTTATAAAGTCGAGAAGGAATCATACGCTTCAAGTAATGAGCCAGAAAAAAGAAAAAAAATGAAAAATAAAATAAAAAATAAAAAATAAAAAAATAAAACTGTAGAAAATGTGGAGAAAATTGGATTCCATGACATAAATGTTAAGACACATCCCTGTGATACTATAAAATAGTAGATGGGAAGCAAATTGAATTACAAGAACTTGATGAAGGAATCGTTGTCACACACAATGAAGATTCAGATTCTGAGGAACCACCATTTGTTGCAATCTCATGTGACTGGAAAAACCTTCATGAAAATAGTAACTCTTCCAGAGATCAAGAACGACAAGCAAATGCAAAATATGTTCCACCACATATTCGAAGGAAGAGCCAATCTCCAAGAAGGAACATTAAACTTACTACACCATCAACAAACATGAGGAGGAGACTATGTCCTAAAACCCTAAATCTCAAGGGACTCATAAAAGTCAAAAATCTCAATATACTTATATATTTTGGTAGTACTCATAATTGTGTAAACATTGATCTTGCTAAACAAATTGATCTTTGTATATTCCCAATCAAGGACCTAATCATGTCTATCGCTACTAGAAATAAATTCAAGGAAATAGAAGAATGTTGTAAAGTTTCAATCCAAATACAAGAATTGGAGCTACAAATAGATCTATTTTCCCTACCACTCAAAGAAATGGATGTAGTTCTAGGTGCAAAATGGTTAATACAACTAGGGAGTTGTACTACAAACCTTGAAGAACAATTCATGAAGTTTAACTGTCCAGGATGACATTATAAAATAAATGGTGTTAACACTCCCATCTCCAAGGAAGGTACAATTATTCATGAAGATTGCACCAATCAACGAAAGGATACCATTCCATAGCAATAATGTTCAACTAGAGGGAACCCTTCTAGTTGTGCTTTGAGGACAAAATATCTCTAAAGGGGTGACACTATTAGGAATAAAATATTCATAAACATCAATTAATAAAAACACATTAAATACCAAATATTAATATTGATAATTAATTAGTGTCACATTAATTATGAAGGGACATTGGTCAAAAGATGTGACATTTTATGTTCATGGCCAATCAATTCCTATATACGCACACTGCCATGGATAATTGTAAGCACCGATTCATATTTATCAATAATACATTTACTATGTACACAAGACTACATTTAATTACACTATTGCATACCAGTTTTGTGTTCCATAATCACAATGACTGCCACTATTTGCATTAATATAAAGATATTCGAATTTTGGAAGATTGTTTTGGGTCAATACCCAAATTCACAATGGCTCTCACTATTCACCTCAATATCAAGATATTCAAATCTTCATACTCCTTTGGGCTCATAGGAACTACTCATCCCAATTTTCAACATGTTCAATTTTTTGCCACACAATCTAAAACTTCTCTAGAGAATAGAAATCAAATAGAGGGGGAATTAAACCTGCTAGCTACCATTTAAGCTATTGTCCTTTAACTATAATATCTAATAATATATTTTTTGTGGGGTAAATTGTGTTTACTTCAAAACTGGAATTACAACATAAAATCAAAAAATCTAAGTTAGTCTCTCATTGGGGTGACCAAACCAAATCCAAAAGTTAACTCTCAGTAGAGAGGTGAGAGGTAACTTAGTGCTTGGAGCATATACAATTAACATGCAAAATTTGAGAGTCTAGCCTAAGTGGAGATGTAGAAAACTAACATGAACACAAGACCAATAGAGCATAGAAATTATAGAACTAGGAAGAAGGGTCAGAGTCCATGATAGTGACCTGGATGGTCTCTTTGTTTTCTCTGACGGTTCCTCCTGTCAAGGGGGGATGTTGAGATGTTTTTCAATACACTCCATCTGTCGATCTAAGTCCTTCATATGTGAATGAAAATGTTTAAGATAGTGAAGAATATCCACTCAGTGCTTATGACAATCAAAGAGAGTGCACCCCAAGAGGAATGGCATGTGTCAGTAGAGATCAATTGTGTGCATATTGATTAAATCGATCTCTATTGTGCCCAATGTTTAGAATCCAATCTTCCAACTCAGTAATAATTTCCATATATGAGAGGTGAAGCCTTTGAATGGAAGCTTCTCCTTCAGCACAGGTTAGTTTTTTTGTCTGAATGGTCCTTAGTGTGATTTCATGGAAGTGAGAGGTGACTTCCTCTAGATAATGATGCATACATGTATTAATTTTGTGGGCCCTCTCTTGGTAATATGCATGCCTTTATGAACCTAAGATTGCTAGCAAGGTATGGAAGGAAGGTCAAAGGATAGGAAAGACTCGAGTAAAGTAAAGAAAAGAAACAGAGATTCAAAGAACTGGGAAGAATGTCCCATAACTCAAGCATTGGGAGGAGAGTCACCACAATAAAAGGAAAAAACAATAACTGTCGATGTTTATGTGAGTGAGAAGGGAGAGTGACAAATAAAGGTGAACGCTAGCAAAGAATAGACAAGAAGAACCCAAAGTAAGAGCCCAAGTCAAAAGGCCATGAGTGAAGGAATAAGTGATGAGATGGAGCAAACAAAGGATTGAATATGAGGAAGCGTAGAGGAGGCACAAAAGGGCCAAAGAACCAAAGAGATGGAGAAGGTCCAAGAATGGATAGTAGCCCAGATGGAAACCAAGGAGGATACACTTGGAGAATGTGGCCACGAGTGAGGGGGGAGGAATTGAATACCAAAGGGCCTGCCCACTAGAAACACTAATGAATTGACTAACCAAAAGGAGGAAAGTGAGGACTAAGTGATAAAAAAATCTACATAGAATACAAATATTACCAATTTCATTACAATGTCGCAAACCAGAGAGTGGAATGACTCCCTTAAATTTTCGAGTACCTGAATTGGAATGTGGCTTTTAAGCAGTTTGGCACACAACAAGGAAAGGTTCTAGATGGAAACATGCAGACCTATTACAGTTCCTACAAGCACAAATATGAGGTTTCCCTGCTCTCTAATTTCCTCAAGACCAAGTTTGAAATGCAGATGTGATCTTGTATCCATGGGTGAAATCATTCCCTACAATGGAACCACATGAGTAGGAGCCTAAATGGCGAACATAGGGTATGGCATACAAGTCATGTCCAAATACGTAACTTCCAGGGTATTTTTTAAGGATTCAAATATTATTCCTATGTATAGTATTATAGGTGATTCTTTTGGTTTGAAATGCCATGCATATAGAATCTAGGCGAATATTTAATACAAAGGATGTAATTTAGTATTAAAATTGGTACTTTTTTGGCGAATATCATCCATTTAATCATAAACATGTAAAATATGGGTGATTTTCTAAACCAAATGGATGAATAGTTTTTTGAAAGTGTCCAAAAATAACCAATTAGTGAAATTCCGCCCCTAAAATTTCCCTTGTAGCTTGCATGGTGTGGTTGGCCGGATTATTGATCCGCATGTTGGTTGAACAAAACAATAAATTTATCTTAGGGGCATGTTGCATGTTCCTCAATCTGTTACCTAAGTAGAACAGTGGGAAGCAACCCCTCACCCTTTGTCTTTCTTCACCTCCTTTCCTCTCCCTTCTATCTTGATAGTCACCTCATCCAGGGATAATATCTTTTATTATTATTATTATATTATTATTATTATTATTATAATATTAAGCTATATTTAATTTAAAATATTTAAAAATATAATTTTAAATTTATTTAAAATATTTAAATCACATAGTGAAAGTAATGGTTAAATTTTAGATTAATATTCCTTTTATAAGTAGATAAACTAATAAAAAAATAATGTAATGTTATTTAAATATGTTTAAAATGTTATTAATTATAGAAAGGTTAAACATATCTCCAAAGAGATTTAGAAATATTTTTGAGCGAGGTGAATCGTGCTATTTTTTAATGTGGCTATCCATTTTATTAATAAAAGGAAATAGTAAAAGAAGAAGAAAACAATTATATCTTTAATCAAGATTTAAACGACTTTTTAAAAAGCGATTTTATTAATAAAAAGGCATTTAAAAAGTGAAAAGTTGGAAAATGTTTTTTGAGTACATTTTTTGAATAGAAGAAAGTCGAAAAGCGAAGATAAACCATGTTCGAAGAAATCAGCTTTTGTGCTCATCGAGTCATTTTATTATTAAGAGAAAATTATCAGCGTGTTCTATGTATTTTATAAGATAAAACATAAAGGTAAGAAAAATAAATTACTACTCTCATGCTCTTTTATGGTTTTACAAAGATTGTGATTATGACATGAGGAGATTCATAAAGATTTTTAAGGTATGAATTTTTGTTTTTTAAGGGAATCATATTATTTTTTTAGTTTTATGAATAAGTATTTCTCTAAAAAAAATTTAGGGTTGGATTTAAATAGGTATAATAACTTTTTTTGCTTTTTATTTGTATAGTATGTTTTATTTCTTTTAATAAGTGTTTTGTATGTATTTATCTTATCAAGCTTTAAAAATTTATTAGAAGAATCCCTAATTGATTTTATATCAATTTTATAATTATTGGCATACCAAGGGTTGGTTTTTCTATTATTCTTTCTACAAGACACTTAGATAGAGAACTTGTTAATAGAAATAGAGAAGGTTGTAGTAAAATTATGATAGAGGTCTTTGACCTTCTCCTTATAAATTAAGATGTTTGAATCCCTTTTTAAATATTCTAAGAAGGAACCAACTTTACTTTTATCAAAAAGCAAGTGCCTTTGATTCTCAACATTCTCTTGCATGAGGCTTTTTGGCATGACAAAGTTTGAAATTAAGGTTAAAGGTCTAGGATGGAGTGAAACTCATGGTCATTTGAGAGGTCAAAAATTACTATTTGGTTGGAAACAATGATAATCCATGACACAACTATCGAGCCCATGAATATAAGTCATTTGGATTCCTTTTGGGAAATATGCTAAATTGCAACCATCGTAGTGTCTAGTCGCATGTAAGTAACTAAGACAAAATGTTATTAGAAAGTATATGAGCTCATTAGAAGTAGCTTCAACAATGACCATAAAATATGTTGGCTCATTTGCAAATACTATCTAGGATGAAATTGCATTTTCCTCTTAAAGTAAGATTTAAAATTGTGTTTGGTTAGCTAAGAGTTTTTCTTCCTTAGAGATAAGAAAAAATGTTATTAGCCCAAGATAGAGAGACATCATATGAAATTAAAAATTTATCTCTTTATAAACCATTAAGCTATTAAATTTAAGTGGTGTACCTTTTTTGTTGTTGTTGTAAATCAACATTTTATTCATTCATTAGAAGATAAGCACATCAACAACAAAATGTAGGTAGTCTCACCCTGACTAGCTTTGTCGACTACCGCAATCAACATATGACAAAGAAATGGAAAGACAACTAAAGATACAGTCCACAACTTAGCCCAAAAACACTAGAAAACACATAAAATAAGTAAAACACTTGTAACCATACTAGCTATCTAAAGTAATTGAATCTGAATTATCTGAAACTATTCCAATAAATGATATAATTTTCACTAAATTATAAAAATAAATTAACTAAAAATATAGCAATAAATAGTAATTACCAAATTCTATAAAAACAATTAATTTAAACAAGATAAATGTTATTGAATGACATGTAATATATATTGCTATTATTTTTTAGGGGAGAGAAACGGTGAGAAAATAAAGAAACGTACATATTGGTTTAGATAACATAAATGTTATTGAATGGAAAATAATATAAACTTGTGCTTCTTTTTTATTAAAAAAAAAACAAGATTTAAGAAAGGAAAACGGGTAAGAGAATAGCGAAATATGAATTTTGATGTAGATAATATAGTACAAATGAATATTTTTCTTTCAAAATCAATGCTACATAGATTAGGTAAGTATTGATTTTCTCGGAGAGAGAAAATAAAAAGAAAGGTTTTAAGAACATGTAATTGTTGATTTGATATAGGGTGAGTGAATATTTTTTTTTTTTTAAGAATTATGATAATATAAAATAAAAATTATTTTAAATATTTATATTAAAAATTCAAGTTAATTGATTTAGTTTTTGTTATTAAAGTAATTTTTTTATTAAAAGGTTATTAGTTTAATTTTTTGGACACTTTCACTGGAGGTTTTATGATTAAAATTTATGGTTGAGTTGATAAACATTGATCACTTTGAGTGGATTTACCTAATACAAATATTAAATAAACATAATAATCACTGATCTCTAATGTCCATGAACCATATTATTTTTTTTGCTGAATTAAGCATTGGACTTTCTATTCAAATTGATAATAACAACATATTACAAGATGTACAAATGAGCAATGGGCCACATATAGCCTAGGAAATCATGCCTAAGGCCCGCTAACTGGGCTCAGGGCCCACAAAACATGATGTCGAAGCCACAAAGGATGATCAAGCGCCAAGACCGTTTGATCTGTCATCGAAGATCTTATGGTCAAGAACGATATCGGAGCACTAATAAGCTCACTCTCTAACTCTTGAATCAGACCCGATAAGCAATTAAAGACCACTCTATAAAAATTTAGGGTCCGATTTGGCTGATAACCCTCGCGCATGTATTCTGCTCGGAATCCACCAGATGCAAGCGAATTTCGCTGGTCTGAGTAACTTGCTCAATGTTTAACACTGCTTTCAGACCTGAAGTTTAATAAATCTAGCATTAAAGTTGATTTCGGGTTCGTTTGGCTTGATAACCACCTTGCTATTTGCCACGTGGATTTGATAAGATTGTTGTTATTTCTCCTAACTACTCGCACTTTAGCCAAGCTCCATGCATAGCCAATGCAAAGGTGATCTGTAGTATAATTCAAATTCATGTAAATAGTTGTGCTATCAATCGAAACCCACCCGAGAACCTTGGGTTTGTAGAGTTCTGGGCACATATTCCTACCTACAGAATGGACATTCTTTTTGTATATATTTCTAAACTACTGCTTCATGTGGCCTTTAATTCAATTGTTTCCAGAAGTCTACAACCTGCTAGTAACCTCTACTCTGATAGAATTCCCGGTTTGCATTCGTCTATCTGAGAGACTCTTCCCTCAATCTACCCTGGGGGGTTTCTATCCATTTATATTTATTGTTTCTTTTAGCACAGAGTACTCCTTCATTAGTTAAGATGTCCACTAGTTTGTTGGTTGTTCGATGCACATGAGTGAAAATCAGGGTTCTCATGTTTTACAGTGGGATTGATTCCTTTGAAAGACTTTCCAAGAAGCCTCCAATGTCTTGAAACTTTTTTTTGGAGCTGAGCCATAACAAATTTTCTTGACTTAATTGATAATCAATTCAATATCAACTTCAATTATAATGTTATGAAGATTTGAGTCCCTTAAGATTTCTAAGCATTGCTCAAGGGCCATGAGCTCTACCATATTATTTGTGGCTTTTCCCAAATTTCTATGGAAGATAATTTCTATACAACCCTTTTCATCCCTTATCACTACTCTGTAACCAGCCATTCCCAGGTTTCCTTTTGAGGCCCCATCTATATTGAAATTCATTAAACCTTGAGGGGGGAGGTTTCTAGAATTCCTTATCAGCAATTATATGATTTGCATTTTTATTTTTACCCTGTGGGATGAGCCGTTGCAGACCTAACTATAGTAGTATGATCTGCACATCAATATCTATAGGGTGGTTCTCACGGGGGGGTTTTAGTGAGGGTTCCTACCATCTCCTTGAGCTGTCTTAAAATATGTGCCATGATGCTCTGGGAAGAACCTTTCCTATTTTTGAATATTATGTTGTTGCATTCTTTCCAGACATCCCAGATTAGAAAGCTTGGAGTTAAAGCCCAAGATTTGTTGACTGTTTCATTATCAGAGAAATTTTTCCTCCACATCCTTAAGGTGTTGGTAATGCTACCCATTTCCCTGTATGTTTGTCTGAATATTGAAGCTATCTAATTCCACAATGTGGATGTGAATGGGCAGAGGTTGAGAAGGTGATCCATAGTTTCTTCTTGTGATTCACATAGCTAGCATTTAGATGGACCAAATATCCCTCTTTTCCTAAGGTTTTCCTAGGTTAGAATCTTTTTATGCTACATTAACCACATGAACAGTTTGATTTTCATCGAGCTTTGGTTCTACCATAGGTCCTTCCATACCCAATCAGGGTTTGTAAAGTCAACCCAAGGGCTATTCGCTTGCCCTCTTTGAGGTTAAAGGTGCCTTCATTATTATTGCCCCATCTCAGCTAATCTGAATTTGCTGATATCAAAATCTTCCTTTTTTTTAGGATGGTTGTTAGAGCTTTTGCCTGTGCCTTCAAGAGGGAGTTATCACTATAAACCAAGTTCTTCCATACCCTCCATTTTCCCTTGCTATTTTCCTGATCCCGGAATTCATTTACTTTAAGTAACATTTTGTTGTCAGTATCGTTCTTGAGATTTGCAAATTCTTCTCTTAACAATTTAGGTTCTTTTTGCCACTTATCCTCCCAAAACCATGCAAGGTTTCCATCTCTAATTTCTTAGAAACTGTGTTTCTGAACAATGGCTCTATTCTTCCAAGAGTTGCTCCAAATGTGGGAGTCTTTGATGGTCCCAAACATTCTGATGTGATCCTTGTCTTGCCAATTGTTTTCATATTTCTGTTTCCAAATTTGGGCCCAAGGGGAAGTTGAATCTTTTAGCCATCTCCACCATAGTTTTGCCCCCAAAACTTTGTTTAGCACCTCAAGATCATCCAGTCCCAAACCATCATGTGTCTTAGGTTTACAGATTTTTTCCTATGCTACCAAGGCCCATTTTTTCTTCTCTTCCCCTTTACACCAAAGAAAATCTCTTTGGATATTTCTGCATAGTTGCATGACTCCTTTAGGAGCTGGAAGGGCTAAAAACATAAAGATGGGGACAGTTTGTAGGACAACTTTTGTGAGAACTAGTTGTCTTACTAAGTTCAAGGACCTACAAGTCCATTTCTGTATTTTGTCCTATAACTTATTAATCACAGGCTCCTAGACCATCTTGCTCAGAGGTTTTTCTGTTAGCGGTACCCCCAAATATTTGGATGGTAGCATATCTCTTTGAAAGCTTACAATTCTGGATATATTTCTCTGAATAGCAATGTCAGTATTAAAAGGAAAATCTTTGATTTGGAGAGGCTTACCTCTAATCCCGTAGCCATTGCAAAGTCTTTTAGGATTTGTTTGTAGGCTAGAGCTTCCCTAACCGTAGGCGTAACTTGTAACATAGTATCATCCACAAATTGTTGATGGGCCAAAGAATTTTCGTTCATGGTGAGTTTGAGACCCTGGATTTTGCCTTCTACTTTGGCAGACTTCATAGCTTGGCCTAGCCCTTCCATCATGAGAATAAAGAGGAAGGGTGAGAGAGGATCTCCTTGTCTGAGACCTCTTATAGAATTGAAGCGCTTGGATGGTGAACCATTTAGCAGGATTGAAAATCTAGAGGTAGTTACAAGGGCCATTACCCATCTTACCTAGTTATGGTCAAATCCATATGCTATAAGAACTTTCTTTATGTATGCCCAATTTAGCTTGTCATAAGCCTTTTCCAGGTCAGGCTACATAATCATTCCTACCTGCCTATTTCTTATAAGAGAGTGAACCACCTCATGTGCTTGAATGATATTGTTGAGAATTTGTCTGCCTTCCACAAACCAAACTTGCTCCTCAGATACAAGAGTTGGTAGAAGGGGTTTAAGCCCATTGGCAATTATTTTGGAAATTATTTAATACACCACATTACATAATGCTATTGGTCTAAATTTGTCTAGTGCCATAGCATTATCTTGTTCTAGAATTAAGGATATGAAAGAGGTATTAAGCGCCTTCAAAACAGTTCTATTTTTCCTAGAGTCCTCCACCACATTGAGGATATCCTATTTGACTATTCCCCAACATGCTTTAAAGAAGTCAACATTAAAACCATTCGGACCTGGCGCCTTCCCATTTTGCATTTCTTTGATGACTACGCTGACCTCATCTTCATTCACAGACCTATTTAGATTATATTTGTCTTCTCTTGTCACAATATTAGGAATGTGCTTTGTGAAATCATTTATGAATTATGATTGGTCTCAGAGAGGTTCCTTTTCTATGCCTTGGAAATGTTGAACTAGCGCAAATTCTATTTCTTTGTGGGTATTGAGTTGATTTCCTTCAGAATCCTTAATTTTTGAGATCCTATTATGAGACCTGTGATCCATGGTAGATTTGTGGAAAAACCTTGTGTTCCGTTATCCTTCTTTTAACCATTGTACTCTTGATTTCTATTTCCAGAATATTTCCTCTTGTTTGCATAATTCTTCCCATTCCTGTTGATGGTTGTTAGCTTGTTCCTTTCTTCCCTCACTGAAGCCATCTTTAATGAGGATCTAATTAATTTGATGTAGCTTCTGTTCAACAACTTTTTTGGCTTCAAAAATGTTTCCAAAATCATTCTTATTCCAATATTTGAGCCTGATTTTGATACTTTTCAATCTTTATGCGGGAGGAACATTTTAGTGCCCTAAACTGCATATCCTCTTTCCACCATTTTTCAAGATTGTTGATAAGGTTTGAATGAGTGAGCCAGATGTTTTCCAACCTAAAAGGTTTGTTTCTTGGAGTTCCTATAGAGGATGCTTCAAGTTGAATAGGCCAATGATCTGAATCACCAAAAGGGAGTATCATCGCTGATAAGTCAAGCCCTGTTAGGATAAGGTCCTCCGAGAAAACGAACCTGTCTAGTTTCGAGGCCACCTGAGACTCTCCTCCCCTTTTGTTATTCCAGGTAAAGATGCCAATATTTGTCTCTATGTCCACTAGCCTCATATTGTTTATGAAATTCTGAAATTATATGGAGTCTCTGCCTAGTGATTTGGTTTCCACTCTTATTTTCTAACAGGGACCTGATCATATTAAAGTCCCCTCCCAAAATTCAAGGGATGCCCAAATGTTTGTCTCTTAGATCTTCCAGTGAAGTAAGCAGCCTGAGTTTTTCTTTAGGATTTTTTGGAACATAAACATTTGTGATTAAATAAACTTCCTTGTCCCCCAAAGGTTTAATAACCACTGATAAGTAGTTCCTAGATGCTTCAGCATCAAGGATTCCTAGTTTCTGAGGTTTCCAAAGTGTGAGAATACATCCTGTTGTTTTGTCTACTTTAACTTCTAGATATTCATATTTAGTCAACCATTTTTTGTGTATTTATTATTTTTCTAATGAACATTTTGTTTCCTGGATGAAAATCATATCTGGTTTTTCTTCTTTCATTTTATAGCTAAGATTCCTTTGTTTCCTTTTACTTCCTGGTCCCCTAATATTCCATGTTGTGATCTTCATTAATAAAGGTTTATAAATGAGTAACTAGTTAGGTCTTTCATCTTACCTGAGTCAATCATGAGTTTTCCACACTCTATCAACAACTCATTCTATTTTTTCCTACCTGTTTTCCTGTCTGGGTTCCTAGGAGCTAGTCCCGATGTTTCCTTCATAGTTTTCAACGCTTCGTTGTCTTGACTATCATGGTTTCTTTTGACTCCCGAACCTTTTGCTTGAGTTCTCCATAGAAACAGTTGTTGCACTCTATTGAACTCCTCCTGTGGTAGCAAATCCATTCCTTTGGTGGTTCCCTGCTCTAGGTACTTTTCCAAATCTAGATGCTCCCTATCAAGAATATCTTGCAGTTCATGATCCTCTTTTCCCACCTCGCTTGGGCTCATCTCTTGTTCCCTATCAGGTTCATAGTGTTTAGCAGATCCTCCCTCTGTTGGTTGTTGCCATGTGTGTCCTTCATACTCTCTTCCTTTTCTTACTCCACAGGGCTATCCTCTAGAGTCTGATTTGCTTTATCGTGCTCCTCGTATTCTTCTAGTACATTGTACCTATTCTAACTTATCTGCTTTTCCTCGTTGATTTTCTTTTGGTACTTTCTCCCTCCTTTACCTCTATTTCGTAATTTGTTAAAGCTATCAGTTTCTTTCCCTGAGGTAGCTTTAGTTTTGCATTTTTTTTTGTTTAACGGGCAATCCATGAATAGATGCCCATGTTCATGGCATTTGCGGCATCTGAAAGGAACATGCTCATAGTCCACTACTTGTACCCATTCTTCATCAAAAACTTCCAGAATTACTTCATCCGGTAGAGCTCCAGAGAGGTCCATCTCTGTGCATATATAGGCAAAGGAGGTATACTTTCTCCCCCTAGTGGCCTGTGATATTTTTACAAAATGCCCTAGTTTATTTCCTTTTGCTTTTAACGATTTTGGTTGCCAATAATCCGGTGGTAAGGAGTAGAGCCTTACCCAAACTGGGACTGAAGTGAATGTCTCACACTCCGGGACAAAATTCATCACCCAAGGCCGCATATATAGGCCTGTAGGAGCATAGAAGTAGGGACCTCCTTCAAAAACCCTGTCTTTATCCTCAATGTTAGTGAAAACTATAGTGAAGAAATCCTTTGATCCAAGGTGTAGATCTATATCCCCTTTAGGTTTCCAATGATTCTTTATCCATGCCTGTATAGCCTTCTCCATTGGCCATAACCTGATGAATTTACAAATGACTGCGTAAGTCGCCATGTGCTCCCTATGCACCTGTAGCCTTGGATCACTTAACACCACTTTGGGTGTGATAGTTGCCCTAGGCTTACACGGTCTAGTTCGATTTCTGGTGTCTGCATTCTAATTTTCTCCTTTTATTCGTTTTTCTCTTCTCACTTCTTCCTGCCTATTTTCCTGCTCCTATGTACCTCTGTTGTCTTTTTTTCCTCCACCTAAAATTCTGGTTTCAACCTCTAAAGGATTCTTGAATCGATTGGAGATTGCCTGAATGTAACAGGGAGTAGAACTCCCCGTCTCCCCTCTCCATGGTGCCCAACACTTAACTTCAACTACAAACCCTAGCTCTCTCCCCTGCTCTAGAGTCCATGAACCATATTAAAAAAGATATTAAAATAGAAAATTAACATTATATTGGTATTTATTTAAAAAACATTATTATTTAAATGAATAAAAATAAAAAAAAAAAATTTGAATGAATTTTTATATAAATTTTAAATTTAATCAATGAATATCCACGTATCATGTTTTAAGATGGAGAAGAGAGAGATGATTTACGTAGGGATTTTGTTTTAGAAATATAGAGGGAAATGAATCATATGATTGAAATAATTTGATTGTAATGTGAAATAAATAATATTATAATATTGTTTTTTTAAATTATTTAAGTAATTATATTTTTTAAACGGGAATGTAAATAATTTATATTTTAATTAAATTAATTATTAATTTAAAAAGTGATTAAAAATAATATTTTAATTTAATTTAATAATTTTTTTAAAATTTAATTATAGTATTTAATAAAAAAAATTAACAAGATTTTAGAGGATAACTCAATTAGTGGTGGCTATGAAAATTAAGTGTAATGTGTAAGGAGATTTGAGGTTCAAATCCCTTTGATTCAACCTATGCTACAAAAGGGGCATGCATAGGCACCTAAAGGTTATAGTGGTAGTGGTGGAATCTTCCCCGTGTCATATGAGTAAGAGAGACCAACTCAATTGTCCGATCCTCTAGATTATATATATATATATATATAATATATATATATATATATATATATATATATATAGATATAACGAATTGACCCATGATCGAAACACAATCACTGCTAGTATTTGCATTAATATCAAGATATTCAAATTTTGGAGGATTGTTCTGGGTCAAGGCCCAAAATCACAACAGCTTCCACTATTCACCTCAATATCAAGATATTCAAATCTTTAGGCCCCTTTGGGCTTATAGGAATTACTCATCACAATTTTCAACATGTTCAATATTTTGCCACACAATCTAAAATTTCTCTGGAGAAAAGAACTCAAATGGAGGGGGAAATAAACCTGCCAGCGCCCACTTGAGTGATTGTCCTTCAAGCTATAATATCTAATAATAATTTTTTTGGGGGCAAATTGTCTTTACTTCAAAACTGGAAATTACAAGATAAAATTGAAAAGTCTAAGTCAGTCTCTCATTGGGAAGGCAAGACCAAATCCAAAAATTAACTCTCAGTAGAAAGGTGAGAGGTAACTGAGTGCTAGGATAATCAAAATTTAAGAGTCTAGCCTGAGTGGAGATGTAGAAAACCAACAGGAACACAAGACCAATAGAGCATAGAAATGATAGAACTATGCAGAAGGTCCAGAGTCCATGATAGCGACCTGGATGGGCTCTTTTTTGTCTCCGAAGGTTCCTCCTGTCAAGGGGGATGTTGAGATGATTTTAAATACACTCCATCTCTCGATCTAAGTCCTTCATATGTCAACGCAAATGTTCAAGGTAATGAAGAATATCTGCTCGATGCTTATGAAATTCAAAGAGAGTGTGCCCCAGAAGGAATGGCATGTATCAGTAGAGATCAATTGTGTGCATATATTGATTAAATCGACCTCTAGTGTGCCCAGTAGCTGGAATCTAATTTCCCAACTCAGTAGTAATTTTCATATCTGAGAGGTGAAGCCTATGAGTGGAAGATTCTCCTTTAGCATGGGTTAGCTATTCCTAAAATGACCCTAATGTGATGTAATGAAAGTGAGAGGTGGCTTCCTCCAGACAATGATGCATACATGTACTACCATTGTGGACCCTCTCTTGGTAATATGTTGTTCCTTTACGAAGCTAAGCTCGCTAAAAAGGCATGGAAGAAAGGTTGGAGGTTAGGAAAGGCCCGAGTAAAAGAAGGAAAAGAAACAAGGATTTAGAGAACTGGGAAGACTACCCCATAACTCAAGCACTGGGAGAAGAGTCACCACAATAAATGGAACAACCAATAAGTGTCATTGTTTATGTCAGCAAGAAGGCGGAGGGAAAAAATAAAGTTGAAGGCTAACAAACAATAGACAAGAAGAACCCAATGTAAGAGCCCGTGTCAAAAGACCACAAGTGAAGAAATAAGTAATGAGATGGAGCAAACAAACGATTAAAGATGTGGAAGCACAGTGGATGCACAAAGGGCCAAAGAACCAAAGAGAGGGTGGAGGTCCAAGAATGGAGGATAGCCTAGATGAAAAGCAAGGAGGATACACTTGGAGATTTAGGCCATGAACGACTGGGGAGGAGTTGAATACCAAAAGGCCTGATCACTAGAAACACTGATGAGTTGACCAACCAACAGGAGGAAAGTGAACAATGAGTGATAAAAAATCTACATAGAATACAAATATTACCAATTTCATTGTAATGTCGCAAACTAGAGAGTGGAACGACTCCCTTGAATTTCCCAATACCTGAATTGGAATGTGGTTTTTTAGCAGTTTGGCACACAACAAGGAAAGGTTCTAGATGGAAACATGTAGACCTATTCCAGTTCTTGTAGCCTCAAATATGAGGTTTCCCTACTCTCTAATTTCCTCAAGACCAAGTTTGAAATGTAGATGTGAGCTTGTAGCCATGGGTGAAATCCTTCCCTACAATGGAACCACACAAGTAGGAGCCTGAATGATGAACATAATGTATGGTATAAAACTCATGTCCAAATACGTAACTTCCAATATATTTTTTAAGGATTCAAATAGTATTCCTATGTTTAGTATTATAGGTGATTCTTTTGGTTTGAAAAGTCATGCATATAGAATGTAGGCAAATATTTAATAAAAAAGGTGTAATTTTGCTATTAAATTGGTAATTTTTGGCGAATATCATCCATTTAATCATAAACATGTAAAATATAGGTGATTTTTTAACCAAATGGTTGACTTTTGTATAGAAAGTGTCCAAAAATAGCCAGTTAGCGAGCCCTTAAATTTTCGCTAATAACTTGCATGGTGTGGTTGGCCTAATTAATAGTTCGCATGTTAGATGAACAAAACAATAAATTTATCTCGTGGGTGTGTTACACATTCCCAACCCCTTGGCTATCAAGCAACCCCTCGCCCTTTGTCTCCCCTCACCTTGTCCCCTCTCCCTTCTATCTCGATAGTCACCTCATCAGAGAATAATATATTTTATTATTATTATTTATATTATATAATAATAAACTATATTAATTTAAATGTATTTAAAATGTTAAATTATATAGTGAAAAGTAATTGTTAAAATTTAAATTGAATATTTCTTTATAAATAAAGAAACTAATAAAAAAATAATGTAATGTTATTTAGTATGTTAAAATGTATAATTACAAAAAGGTTAAACAATATCTGCAAAGAGATTTAGAAATATTTTGAGCTAGGTGAATCGTGCTATTTTTTAATGTGGTGATCCATTTTACTAATAAAAGGAAAAAGTAAAACAAGAAAACAACAAATATATCTTTAATTAAATTTAAACAATTTTTTAAAATTAATCCAGCCATTTTATTAATAAAAAGACATTTAAAATGACATTAAAAAGTGAAACGTGAGGAAAACAAAACACGTCTCCAAAGAAAAGCTGGAAAATATATTTTGAGTCAGTGAACCATTTTTTGAATAGAAGAAAGTTCAAAAGCGAAGATAAACCATGTTCCAAGAAACCAGCTTTTGTGCTCCTCGAGTCATTTTATTATTAAAAGAAAATTATCAATATGTTCTACGTATTTTATAAGAAAAATAAATCAACATTCAACTTTTTTACGTTAAAAAATATCAAATATCATGTTAAATGAAGCAGCATACATTAATTTTTCATTAAAAAATCAATAAAACTCTCTTGAAAATCAAAACTTTCGCAAAATTAAGATTGTACCACATCCCAATAGATTAGACCTTTCAAGGGTATCATTGTGGAGCATGGGAACGACCTTACCTTTAAAGGTGAGAAGAAGGTGGCTTTAATCCATCATTAAGATGGATATCTCTACTACCCTTATTAGGAAAAATATTCTCCTAATGATGGTAGGAGAAGCCTTTTTTAAGAAATCTTTTTACACTTTGGCGTGGAAGAACATATCTTTATTAGGGAAATTATTCTCCTCATGAGGGTACTAGAAGTCTTTTTTTAGGAATTAAAAGATTTCTTTATTTAATTGTATTTAAGTATGTATATACTTGATCATGTTCTTGGTCACATGTCATCTTTATTCACCAAAATAACAACTTATTTACCTCGGCAAGCTTTTTACTATTCAACTTGAAATTGATAAATTGGAAAAGGTGGAATGTTATTGCATATTACTTTTTGGGTTTTAAACTTGTCTGGAAGAAGTAAGGCATTATTCATGTCTAGGCTTTTATTATTCAACTTGAAATTGATAAATTGGAAAAGGTGGAATTCATGTTATTGCATATTACTTTTTGGGTTTTGAAGTTGTCCCAAAGAAGTAAGGCATTATTCATGTCTATATTGATTTTTGTGATTTAAATAGAGCCTATCCCAAAGTCAATTACTCAACACTTTTCATTGATTATATTATTAATGAATGTGTTGTCCATAAGGTCTTATCCTTCATTGATTAATGTTTGAGATATAATTAGATCTATTTCCATTCTCAAGACCCATAAAAGACAACCTTTCACTCCATAAAAGGGGTGATTAATCAAATGCTAGTGTGAGAGAAACTAGTGGCTATAGTTGATTCCAACAATCCTATTACATCCTCTCCTTTTCCATAGTTAACAAATTTAGTGCCATTGCATGCAATAGTGAAGTTGGATCTTCATGTGGACTCTACACTTGTGTGACTCTCTTTCTCTTCTATGGCTTCATTGTGGGACTTTACCTCACACTCCATTCCATCATGCCATTTGTCTCAATGCCTTGTTCTAGTGCCATCATTGAAATCATATACTATTGCAATGTACTCTTCACATGAAATCCTAGTTTCTTTATTTATGGAAATTCAAGGTGCATTTGGCTAGATATTCTCCTAAGTTCTTCTCCTTGGCTAACCAGAACGTTCAACAACAATGGCAAGCATACCCTCGTCACTCTTTGTTTACCTTGTGTATACTTATTTTTCTCTTTACCTTTAACATATGCACTATTTTCTCCTTGGTAGAACGAGCATATATGCTTCATATTGAGCAAGGGAAATGTGATTTCTAAGGTCTTGGTCACATGATCTTGTCTGTACTCCTCCATTCCTTGCACTCAATATTACCACCAACGGGATGAACTCATCTCCTCATTGTTTAAATTAGTTTTCCTTCCAGTTTCCCACTTTTAGGTCTCATCTTTCTTGTCACCTTACTTTGTAACCCTCTTTCTTTTATATCCTTGATATGCATATATACATTCTTCTCCATAAACCCCCTACATCGATCTATCAACCCCTTCCCACTATGAGATCTATTAATACCTTGATTCTTGTTGGATAGTTCGAATTGTTTGTTTGGCCAATGGCAATAAGTGTGTTGGCATTGATGTCAATATTCATGCTGGGAGATGAAGTTGGGCAGTTGGCATTCCCTGACAGTAAGCAAGTGTGTTGGCATTAATGTCAATATTCATAATCGGACATCAAGTTGGGCAGTTGGCATTTCCTGACAGTAAGCAAGTGTGTTGGCATTGATGTCAACTAGACTAGTGTGGATGTATGTGCTAGCATGATGATTAGGAAAGATATCATTGATGTCCACTAAGATAGTTTTGATGGAATCATATACTAGCATTGATATGCTTGATGTGTCAAGCTCATGGGGAGTCCTATGGTTGTTGTAGTCTTTGGTAGAGAATCACCATAGTAGCAGGCTTATTGGAGAACCCATAAAATTATGACTATGGTCGTTGGGAGTCCCATGCTTTAGAATATATTGTTCCTCAAAAGATCAACTCAGATACTCTTAGAGATAGCAAGGGAGCCCCATGGTTGCTCCAGTGCTCTGTAGAGAATCATCACAGTAGCAGGCTTATTGGAGAAGCCATAAATTGATGACTATGATAGTTCGTAGTCCCATACTTTGGAGAAGTTTCTACCTCAAGAGATTAACTCTGCTACTCTTGGAGATAACACAGTTGTTAGTGCTCATAAATAGATTTCCAATGGTATACGGAAGTCCATGAATGGATATTGGGATTAAAAGTTTTTGATAGCCAAAGTAAGGATCCTAGAATCCTTAGGAGTAGACCAAATTTCGGAACCAGGGAAGCAGGCCGAATTTTGCAGTCTTAGTCAATCGGAAGTAGGCCAAATTTTGTATCTCGAATTTCAAAACTTTGAGACCTCATAGAGTTAGAGGCTCGGGATGTTGGAAGGACGGAATATCAGAGAAGGTCTAAATATTAGAGCCTTGAAGGTTTGAACCATGGAACCTTAGAACCAGGGAAGTTTAGAACTTCAGAACTTTGGATTTTCGTAATTTCATAAGTTCTTATTATTGAATTCTTTTGAAAGCATTAAGGGTTATAGTGAGCATAAATTTCAAAGGAATTTTCTTGCAAAACAAAGGACTGAGTGACCCTTTCTCTCTCCTCAAATAGGACACATGCCAGTAGGCCCTCAAGAGATGACGGTAGCAGATGACATTAGCACGATGTGGTTGTATAAAGTACATATGACAGTCAAATTAAACATTATTGGATGTCCTAATGGGGAAAATATTGGTGACATGTGTGGCCACTAAGGAGACGTCACGTGGAGATGATGATAAGAGCATGACATCATCTCAGAGGTCAGAATAACAAAGGTTGAGATTTCTTAACTCCTCTATAATTTCTCTTTTAAAATATTATGATATGTGGAGCTCCGATGTTGTTGGCACTTGATCATGGATCCCAAAAGAACCAAGGGCAAAAAACAAGAAAGATTTATGGAGATGCTAGCTGGGAAGTATATCGGAGGTCAGGATTTCGTAACTACTCCGTAATTGAATTGTGAGATAGTCTCGATACCAGGTAGCTATGATCTTGATTAGTGTTTGGTCATGAAGCCTAAAGAACCAATGGAAAAGAGAAAGAACATAATGAGATAGGCCCCCGATGGGATCCTGAAGGGATTAGAAACTAAATATTATGCCTTTGGTCCTATGGTGGAAAGGCAATAAGGGGCGAAGAAAAAGGGGCTAAATGCTAGGATCATAATTTCAGGTTTTCGTAATATCTTGCCTTAATAAAGTTACGATATATGGGGCTCCAAAATTCCAATACAGATGTGTATGAAGTCATCAGTCACATCACTTGGTGAGATGGTGCAAAACAATAAGGGGCGAAGAAAAAGGGGCCAAAGGCCAATTGGAATGTCATAATATCATCACATCCATGTTAATAAAGTTACGAAATGATTGGCCTTTGATATTGTAGCAAAAAGGTGTATGTGGGATGCATGAGTGGGAAGCTAAGTAAATGTGCATAGTAAGGTTGGTTGATGGAGTAAATAGCAACTACAGAGATCGTTGAGTCAATAAAAAGTAAGACCATGATTGCACAAATGTTTTAATGAAGTTAATAGCGACAGTCGTAGGTAAGAGACAGAGACAGAGAGGAAAATAATTTGAAGAAGCAACAATTGACTCCATAAAAACCATGCTTGAGCTTTATTTGACACTACAAGGAGTCTCTCATGAGCTGAGACAAGTCATCCCTAATCTTGCTTGCATTCTACATAGAAGTAAATGAAGATCAAAGCCTCTAGGAAATGAAATTTGTTCACAAAAATGAAAAGAGCCTTGTTGGAGTGTGCAGGTTAACTGAGTATTTATCTCTTGGCCTAGGAACACTTAAGTGCCCATTATCATTTTTAATGCATCGACAGAATATAGGCAAGAGACAAAACAAAAAGGATGGAGAAGCCATGGAGGAGTACACTCAGGTAGTGTGAGTGGTAGAGTGATGGCTAACAGGGATAACATCACTCATCGTGTTTTGGTGAAATAAGACCCAAGATTTTAGTAGAGAATCATGGGGGGTAGTATTGTTGCCAGTGAGTTGTTTCGAGAGAGCTCTGGGGACGTGTGTGCACTGTTGAGGAGAGGGTTGAGAGAACTTGTGTTGCTGTGTGAGAGGTCAAGAGAACCTGAGGAATAGAAGGGGAAGAGAGTTGAGTGTTTGTTGTTGAGCGAAACAATGATTTGTTGTAGAGTGAGAAGAGGACATTGTGCAGCATGGAATGAGTAGAGGAAAGCCTATTAAGGAGAGCAAATTTGATATCAGGAAAAGTAGCTTCCATTTATAAAGAACATTAGTTCCTTTTTTAGTGTGGTTTGGAGTTTGCATATAGGAATTTGGTGCTTCCATCTCTAGTGGGTGCCTAATAAGGCTTGGGGGTTGGTTCCTTTTGTAAGTTGGTACTTTCATAAACCCAAGAAGCTTCAAGTTGGTTTTTGCAACAAATTCATGAAGATGGTGCTTCTGGTACATTGGTCAGGTGTTTGCAAAAGGATGGAGTTGGTGCTTCTTGCTAGTGGGTGCTAGCAAACAATCAAAGGGAGTTGGTGCTTCCTACGAGTGCTGGCTCACAAACAGATTGATGTAATAGAGTAGGTGCTCTTATTTTTACATCAATAACAACAAGAAGATTTGGTGGTTTTTCCTGAAAGGTTTTCCATGTAAAACCTTCATGTCTCGTGTGTTTGCTGCTCATGACATGTATGATTTTGTTCGTTGATATGGATGTTGTTATGCCTTGTTAATGGTTTCTCTCATTTAATGGATGAAAGTTAAATGAGTAAATATAAATTTACATAAAACTTAAAATTATCCTTAATATTGCTTCACCCCCCCTCTGTATTAACATTGTTTCCAACAATTGGTATCAGGGAAAGGTTCTTTTAGGAATAACTTAATCGCTAGAAGGTAGATCAAAGGGAAATAATGACTTATAACATTTAGCTAATAATAAGAGTTCCATTTTTAAATGGATCGGACTATGAGATCTGGAAGACCATAATGGAAGCCTACTTGATGGTAGTCAATGAAGACATTTGGATGTATGTGATATATGAAGAGAGGAATAAGTTCAATACTGAAGCCAAGAAATCATCATGAAAGGTTTGTCTAAGCCAGATGTTGATAAAGTAAGGCACTATGAGACAACAAAGAAGATGCTAAAAAAATTGTAATTTCTATATGGAGAATATTACAATGTGGCTCAAGAGAAGGCCAAAGAACCTTGTTGCTCAAGTAGTGAATTAGAACATGTAGTTGTTGATGATAAGAAGAAAAGGAAGAAAAAGGAGAAGGAATTTAAAAGGAAAGATGATCAAAATATTGAAGATATTTCTTCCTATGAGAAAACTATTGATCTTCACTCCAAGGATGGTAAAGAAGAAGACCTAGATGAGAGGCCATGTTTCTCAAGAGGTAAGTTATTTCTTTGTGATAAATGTAAATAAATAGGTCATTCATTATCTATATGTCTATTTGAATCACTTGAAGATAGAGATAGTCATGCATCTAGTAGCAGTAATGAATATAGACCACTTTAGTAGAAATAGAAAATGAGGGATCCTTTGAAGAAGAAGAGAATAGGGGTATCAATGGAAGTGATGAAGATGGAATACTCATTAGACCCGTGGAAGATTCAATGGACACAAAAATTGGTTTAGATCTCTGTGTGGGCTTAGATAGCACCTCTGGTAGCGGAGAAAAGGATATAGATGAAAGAATCCATTTGAGGAAGAAGTTGATATCCTCTCTAAAAGAGATCAAGGAGCTATCAGAAGAAAATCTCAAGCAAAAGGAGCAGTTGGAAAATGATGAGCTTGTGAATGAGAAGTTGAGAAAACAATAGTTAATCTTAATGCTCAATAAGAAGAGGGTAGTAGGATGAGTTTCATGTTGACCAATAAGATAATTGATAGAGAAGATTATTATGAGAGACTACAAAGTGAATTACCTTCATTAAGACAAGACATAGAAAGGCCAAATAAAGAGTTGTCTCGATATTAAAATCTTGAGGAGAGAATGAAGGCCTTGGATGATATGCTTGTTAACTAGAGATCCCCAGTCATCAAGGCTAGTTTGGGTGTCGAAGAAGAACAAATATCCAAGAAGGAAAAGGCTAGAAGGTCAAACACCCATGGAAGGGAAGTTGGAAATTCCAACAACAAAATGGAAAAGAAGTTGTTGAACTTCAATAGTAGAAAGGAAAGCATCAACAACAAGACAAGATAAGGTAGTAGCAGAATGGTAAGAAGCAACAACAAGTAGAGCAGAAAAAGAAATCCAAGCAGCAGCAAGAAGGAATGCAAGGTAGTAATTTTTGGGTCATAGAAAATGTATGCTTTATCCTCATATTAGCTTAATTAACTATTCATCTTTATATGTTTATCTTCAATTTAGAAAATAATTTAGAAGAAATAAATGTAGAAGCCGATCAAAAGCAATCATTAATGGATTGGGTAATTTTGGGCATAAAAACTAACTTTCGCTATTTTTATATGCAGAAATATGAATTGAATGATTGTTGTTCAAATGATGGAACAACAGGGACCAAGCAAAGAAAAAGGACAATGTTTCGATCATGAAGGCTAGCAGAAGACCAGAAGAATCAAGTTTGTTTTCTAATAAAATCTGATTTTTGGTTGCGAAATCCTAAGGATCTCTTGATCCTAAGGATTCACTTCTATTCGTTTATCTCTCGTAGGTTGTATAAAGCCGATAGGTGAAATAGAACAACTAGCGAGAAATTTGGAGATTGTAACTATTCACTTTTTACACAGAGTATTCTCACTACGGTGATGTTGTATCTTTATTATTGAGTTTAATGAGAAAGATTGTGTTTTACCTGTAATCGCATTGTGAGTGTTTTTAGGCTGTGACTTCTAGAGACTCTCGAACCGATCGATAGGATATTTACTACTTTTCTTGTGCCATACTTATTTCTTTCTATTATTGCAATTGTTTATTCATGTTCTTTCATGAAATTATAATTATTGTGATTGTTGTGAGTATTGATTGTTATGATTTACCTTTGCCATTCAATGTAGATTCTAGATCTTGTTATGTTTACATCTGCATGTTAATCTTTCATGAACTTATTAGATTAGTTTCAGGATTTTATTGTTGTTCCTTCTGAAATAGTGTTATCAGAAATCTTGATTTTACAGTTGACTGCTTTCAGTTAAAAGCTTGAATAGTTTTTTGACGTAGTTTTCCTTTCTTGCTAAATGAGTTATTATCAATGCTAGATTAGTAAATATGCTAAGAGTGATTCCTTTTACTTGCATTCAGACTCAAGCTTCTATGCAATAGATTAAAATAGATTTGAAATTGCTTTAAGGTTTGCCTTTAGATTTGCTTTGGATTAATCTTCGAGAAATAGATATTGATTATTGCAATGATTCGAAATCATTTAATTCTGAATTAGTCTCTGAATTCACTTGCATAGACAATGTTGAACACTCTTGAAATAAACAAGCTTACCTTGGTTTGATAATTAATGTAGTTATTAAGTTTTATTTTAAAAGTCATCTTAGTGCACCAACATTTTGGCATCGTTGTTAGGGAGAGTGTTTCAAAGTGATTTATTTTTATTTTTCTTGTTGTAAAAGAATTGGGTATTAAAAATGGGAGGTAAGAACTTGCGTAACTAGCAAGTAAAGTGCTTGCTCAACAACCCACTTTTTAGCAAGGGCATAGAGGTTAAATATGAGGAGGGGTTTTTATGAATGACTAAGAATAAAAAGATAGGAAAAGATCAAAACACCCCACCCAAATCAATAAATCCCAAGGGATTAGTGAACCTTGGAAGATTAACTTCTATAGACAAAATCACAAGAAAAGAAGAATTCCAGGCATCAGTAGGACCCCATATTATCTCTAGAAAAAACCTTACCATAATCCCTCAGGTAGCAGACTCACCATCTAAAGCCTACGCTGAGTGTTGTAGTGTTTTCTTCTCAATGATGTACGAAAATAACCCACTTATGATTGTGGATGGCAAACAATCTCAATAATAGTAATGACTAGTAAACATTGTAGATCTGTAACTATTGATAGAAACAAACCTGCCAAAATTTTGATCTATGCTATGATCATAGTTAAATAGTGAAAGAAAGAGTAATAACCCCAAACATCCAATGGAAACTAGATATGTAAAGAATAATTTAATAATAACACTTGTGAAGAGAACATATAAATGTTTCTGGTCCCCCTCTATGGGATGGGTTATTAGCTATCCTCAAACATCTTCAGCTTTTGTAGAGTCTCTCTCTATAATGCATAAACCCAACAAAAATATGGTGTGCGACAATGAAAATAATCAGAGTTACAGTAGTGAGTGCAACAATGAAAATAATCAAAAGTAAATAATGAATGGAAAACCCTTTTATTTATAACAAAATATTGAGTTATTCTCGAATAATGAGCAATAACAAAATATTATTGATCCCATTCTTGGAATAACCACTTGGAATATTTTTTTTTTTAGGAGGGAAAAAGTATTTAAACTTTTTTTTTTAGAAATAATAAATAAATAAATGATTTATTTATCATCTCAAGGAATTAGGTAAGGAATAATAAACAAATAATGATTTATTTAACTATTCATAAGGGATTTAGTCAAATTTGACAAAGATTAATAATTAATTAGTGAATAATTAATTAGTCTTAGAGAAAAATAAGATAAGTAATGATTTTTCTGTTTATTGTTCATGATTGGGTAAAATTTAACAAGGAATAATAATAAAACAATGGTTTAATTAATTGTTCCTAGAGAAGAAAAAACTGAGAGATGCGGGGAGGAGGAGAGCTAGGGTTTCAGAGATAGCATGGGTTTGAGTCAGTTTTTCCAAACGTAGATTGAAGCGAAGACCCAGCGCAGGGAGCACGATCCTTCCTGTGATAGATCAAATCGAAAAGTTGAAGATTTCAGTAAAGGAGAGATAGCAGAATACGACGGGGTCCAAAGGATTAATGGCAGCAAGCTCGAGGAGGGGAGAGATCCCCTCCTATAGGAACATGACAATAGGGGAGTCAAGTAGGGCTTGACCGCAGAATGGGCCGAAGATAAACAACAGAGAGAACTCAGCAAAGGGAACCAGTTGGTAGACGGGTTTAAGTGGAAAATGTCTCCCAAGGGCACTGAAGAAACCCGGGTTTGTAATACCCAACAATAAACTTGAAGAATATAGAAGTTATATGAGAGACTATGCTTTCATATGTAAGTTTGTTGGGTTTTGGCCATCAGAGAAAGATCTGGCCAAATGGATACAACAGAGATGGAAACCTAAGGGCCACATAGAATTAAAATTGGGGGCCAAAGGTTTTTTTATAGTAATTTTTGCTAACTTGGAAGATAAGGAAAGGATTTTTGAGGGAGGACCCTGTTTCATGAACAATGTTGGTCTATTCATCCGCCACTGGGAAGATTGTTACAATCCAGACAAGGAGAAAATGTTGGCATCACCTATCTGGATTAGACTCTTTGGGCTTCCAATGGAGTTTTGGGACCCAGAGATCCTTTAAGGGATAGGTAACGCAAAAGGGTCATTTGTGAAAGTAGCTAAATCTACCAAAAGAGGGAGTTACACATCTTACCACAGGATATGTGTGTACATGACTATAACCGAGCCCCTCCTAGAATTTATTGAGCTAGAATATCATGATGAGGTCTGGCAGCAGCCAGTGGATTACGAACATATACCATTCCGGTGCAGAAGATGCCATGAATATGGCCATTTTTACAGATAATGCCCTTTAAATAGAATAGAGGAAGCAATGGATAAGAAATAAGAGGAGAAAAAGACAGCAAAGGATTCAGAAAGAGAGGAAGAGGGATTTAAATAAGTGGCCACCAAAAGAAATCTAGGAAAAAGAATGCCTCTGAGGAAACCACCCAGTAAAACTATATCGCTGCAAACTCCAAACAAATTCAAAGCCCTTCAAGAAGTGGAAACAGAAATGGAAAAGGAGGAAAGCGATGAGGAGCCAATGGAAATATTAAAAGAATCAGAAAATTTGGATAAAAAGCATGGAAAACATGGAACAAAGAGAGGTAGAGGAGAATGTGGAATAGCCAAATGACCAGACTCAAATGGAGATAGACCCTGAAAAAGATAAAGGAGGAGAAGAGGAGTGCATCATGAGGAAACTGCTACAGGAATGGAGGCTTTTAGATGAAATATTTATACCTGAAGAGCAGAAGCATTTATACAAAGAGACTTTTCAAAAATATAAGGAGAAGGCAGGGGTAACTACAGCAAGTCAATTGGAACAGCTAGAAATGCAAGGGACACAGAGCACGAGAGTGGGCAGCTCTAGCAAAGGAGGGAGAAAGAGAGGTAGGCGCACAATGAGTGAAATAATTAAAGAGGTGGGAGAAACATTGGTGAATTCAAGAAGAGTTATACCTCTTTCAGAGGCATTTGAACAATCCCCAAAATTATTAAAATGATAGTTACAAGATGGAACATCAGAGGTCTTAATAGTAGGGGCAAACAGAGATATTTGAGAGATAGATTGAAAAAGGACAAACCAAGCATAATGATAGTACAAGAAACCAAAATTAGCATTCAGAAAATGGAAGAAATAATGAGTAGGTCCAATACCCACTATGTGATAATGGCTCAAGACGCGGCAGATAGTGCAGGAGGATTGGCAATTTTATGGAATCCGGAGGAAATCTAATTTGAGAACTAGATAAGTTTCCCTAGGATCCTCACAGGTATTTTTAGATTGATAGGGACAACAGAATGGATAGTTCTCTCAGGGGTTTATGGACTGCACTCACCAAATGAACGTAAAGGATTCTTTCAAAATATGCAGGCAATACGAATACTTTACCCAGATATTCCATGGATTGTAGGCGGAGACTTCAATATGATTACGACCTTAGAGGAAAAAAGGGGAGGGTTGAGGAGAACAGATCAAGACATGGAAGCTTTTAGAGATATGATATCGGAGCAAAGAATGGTGGATATACAAACAATAAATGGAATCATACTTGGAATAATCACAGAGGTGGAGCAAATCAAATAGCTTCAAGATTGGATAGGTTCCTAGTATTGGAAAAAATCATGAATAGAGATGTATTCATTGAAGCTATGATTCTCCCAGCAATAGGCTCAGATCATTGGCCAATAAAGCTAGAAATTGACCTTAAACAGGGCCCTCAAAGACAACCTTTCAAGTTTGAATCATTCTAGCTCAGGAACCACCAGTTTATGCCAAAGGTAGAAGAGTGGTGGACCACGAGTCAACAAAGAGGGCATAGCAAGATGCAAACTTTCCAATTAAAACTGAAGGAACTCAGAGGAAAAATAAAAATCTGGAACAAAGAAGAATTCAGTAACATATTCAAAGAACAGCAACGTCTAGAACAAAAAATGAGTGAGCTGCAACAGGAAATTATAACAGAAGGAAGAAATGAGGAGAGAAGCAGAGAGGAGGACATAATAATAGGCCAGCTAGAGGAACACAGAAAATAGGAAGAGATCTTATGGAAGCAAAAGTCTTGTATAAAATGGCTCCATGAAGGAGAAAGAAATACGAAGTTTTTCCATCAAGCCATGACCCCAGTATCGACAAAGGAATAGGATTTTTTCATTCAAAAATGAAGAAGGACAACGTGTTACCCAACATGAAGAAATGGAGCAAGTCCTTGTTGGACACTTTAAAGATATTCTCGTTAAGCCTCAAGGAAATAGAGCATAGGTAATAGGTAGGATATGCAATGAAATCCCAAAAATGATTACCAGGGACCAAAACTTAGCACTGATGCGAGCCGCAACTCTAGAGGAAGTGGAGGAAATCGTGAAAGATTTGAAAAAAAAACAAGGCCCCGGGCCTAGATGGATTTACAGCAGAATTCTATCAAGAAAGCTGGAAGTTCCTAGGACAAGAGATACTAGAGGTAGTTGAGGAGTCCCATAGGTAGCAGAAGGTATGGTCAGGCCTCAACTCAACTCTTTTATCCCTTATCCCAAAAATTGCTCATTCGGAAATAGCCGAGGGTTTTCAACCGATTGCTCTGTGTAACGTAATATATAAGATTATTGCATCTTTAATGGCAAAAGATTAAAGCCAATTCTCTCTAGTATAATCTCCCCTGAGAAAACTGGGTTTGTGGAAGGGAGACAAATTTTAGATGGTCTGGTAGTCTCTCAGGAAGTAATCCATACCCTGAAACAAAAAAAGGAGCCAAGAATGATGATAAAACTTTATCTCTCAAAAGCTAATGACCACCTAAATTGGAACTATCTGAAATCAATTTTACAAGCTTTTGGTTTCTGCAGCAGTAGGGTGAACTAGATATATAGTATGATCTCTACACCTAATTTCTCCATCCTTTTGAATGGTTCACCCACCTCGGCCTTCAATGCTACAAGAGGATTGCGACAAGGAGACCCCTTATCACCATTTTTGTTCATAATAGCTGTCGAAGGATTGGGAAGATACTTCAAAAAAGAATTGAGAGATAGGAAAATAAAATGCACGAGACCATGGGGAAGCAACCTTCCTGTCACGCACCAACAGTTCATGGACGACATTTGCTATTTTGTACAGTATCTCTGAGAGAATCAAGAGGGTGAAAGGGATCCTTGACTTATTTATGGAAGCTTCAGGCACTGATATTAACAAGGACAAATCAAATACCTTCATATTTAATGCACTTAAAATGGTTAAAGCCCATTTGACTAGAACACTGGGCTTTCGATCTGGAGAGTTTCCTACAAAATATTTGGGCACGTTTCTTGCTGCTAATCCTTTGAGGATCGCAAATTGGCAGCCTACCCTAGAAAAACTCAAGAAGAGATTAGACAACTGGTTTTTCAGGTCCCTAAACATAGCATCAAGACTAGTGCTACTCAAATCGATGCTTCAATAAATCCCCATCTATCCCCTATTGATAATGGCAGTTCCTAAAGGAGTGAGTGAAAAAATGATAGAGATTTTCAGGAAATTATTATGCGGAGGACCAAAGCAACAAAAGAAATGGGCCTTAATATCATGGAAGAGTATAACAAAAGTGAAAGAGGAAGGGGGACTAGGTCTCAGAGACCCATATATTTTAAACCAAGTCCTAGGAGCAAAACTTTGGTGGCAGTGGATGAAAGGTGGAGAAGATTTATAGAAAAAAATATGGACCCAAAAATACAACATGCCAACAACCCCAGAAGGAATTTTGAGAATGGAGGGGAATCCAAAAGGCTCCTCCATCTGGGAATTAGCAAGCCAGAATAGGGATATCATTAACAAATATGCTTTCTGGGAGATAAGAGAAGGAAAAATTGCTAAATTTTGGGAGGAAGCCTAGCAGCAAAGAGACAGAATGGGGGAGATACAGGATCTACAAAACACATACCAGAAGGCCAAAGCAGAGGGCCTAAATTATGTTAGTGATTACTTGAAAGAGGGTAGATATAATGAAACTTGGAGAGAATGGAAGAAACTAGAATAATGGGATAATAATATCAACAGTGATTAAAAAGCTTTGCTAGGAAAAGAAATGGACTCAAGAAGAATTAAATTTAGAACAGGGCCAGATATTCTTAGATGGGGTAGATCTACAAAAGGTACCTTCACGATCAAGGAATATTACCTTCTACAGACTCGATAGGAGCAGGAAGAACAACTACAAGAATGGAAACAATTATGGAAGAACAAGTGGTGGCCAAAGGTTACCATGTTTACTTAGCTGGTGGGAAGAGGGCGCATCCTGACTTGGGATCAAATTCAGAAACGTGATTTCCTAGGCCCTCCTAGATGCAGTTTAGGTAAACAAGATATAGAGACCCAGGAACATATCCTAAACTCTTACCTAGTAGCACAGCAACAGGGGGAAGAGATTAGAAATCTCTTCGGCAAGACTAACTAGGACCCCCAAGACATAAAACAAACTATTTTCCAATGGGGAAGAGGGAAATTCTTAAGCCCAGTGGTGACTAGAGTGTGGAGCCTTGCTGTGGGATTCAATATATGGCTTATCTGGAAAGAGAGGAACAAAAGAGTATTTCAAAACAAAATCAATCCTCCAGAGTCGATATGGAAAAGAACTCAAAATATTATAAGGGAGACAATTCTATCGAAATCCTGGGACCAGGAGGACTGGAAAATGACTACAGAAGAAAATCGAATCTTAATCATCCTAAATTTGGAACAAGGCATGGTTTACCCTTAGTAGCAAAAAACTTAGAGCATACAGAACCAAAGTCGAACTGCGTTCATAGGCCCTCATGAAGGCTTCATCAAACTAAATTTTGATGGGGCGTCCTAGGGGAACCCAGGGCTAGCAGGATATGGAGGGAGGTTCAGAGATAGTCAAGGCCACACTAGATGGATCTATGCATATTGAGGAGGTATAATGACCAACAACAAAGCAGAACTTATGGCCGCTTTTCAAGGCATCAGAGTAGCAATAAGAAATGGATATACAAAGCTAGAAATTGAGGGTGGTTCAAACTTAGTGATTGAGATTCTTAGAAAATTGAATAATGGGAAAGACTGGGAACAGGTAGCAAAAAGCTGGAGGACAGCTAGTCTAATTCAAGACCTGCTTGGAATTATGAACAATATAGATTATATGATTATCAATCACGTTAGGGGGGAAGGCAATAGAGCTGTGGACTATTGCAAGTCTTATTTGATGTTGTTATACTAGACCTCAATGAGGCAGGGGAGGCATACCCATACCCATCGAGATAAATTAGTACAAAAATAATGGTTCACCCAGAAATATAAAATTGAGCAATGAAGTACATGTTGAATGGTACATGACATGCTAACATAATAGAGCCAGAAAATAATATAATGTGTCCCATATACATAATGCACCTGGTAAAAAAATGAGGCAGGATTTAATATAATAATATCTTAGTACATCAAAGACAAAGACCCTTCCCTCAAGAAATGGGTGAGAGGGAGGTTAGAACAACCGGAGAAGCCCTGTTGAACAGGGAAGGGCTCTGAAAAACTAAACGGATCATCTAAAGGAGACGTGCATCCTATGGACACTACAATCAATAGGAACTAAACCCATCAACTGTGCGAAACTACATATGAGGTTGTATCATAATAGGTATGCATCCGGGAATGTGAGGGGCTACCTAAAGGGCCACCCCCTCATGAGGCCTGAAACATCTCACACACACCTAAGAATCACCGGTACGATCTGCTGCGTCACTAGACCATCAAGTATATGGATCACGAACATAAATATGACCAAGTCAAATGGAAATAATGAGATCCTTTGCTGAATCCAAGGCGTCGAGCAAGAATGGAGGTTGGAACCGAGATACATTTCCCTATAGGTCTTTCTTCTGGAATAAATGAGTTGATGTCGACAGAATAGGGCCCACAATAGATGAGATAATGAGGATCCTTGATTAATGCATAAGGGGAAATAGTAATGTGATTGATGGACTGACACCAAGGATAATGGGAAAAAGTGGGACTGAGGGAGAAACATATGACTACCCTTGTTAGAGCATAAAGTCCATGGTTGACCTGGCATCAACTGACTCAACTGCGGAGGGGATGGGGACATTATGACTAGAGGCCAGGATGGGTAACAGAGGATGAATGGAATGCAAAGATGGATGGAATATTGTGACATGATATGATGGGACATGAAATAGACTCTAAAAATGCAAGGGTGACTCATCGCAGATGCTCTGAACAAGGGTGACTCAATGATGCTACCACACAGACGAGGCCTGGTGGGGACCATGAAAACATGAGTAAATGATGGTTACTCATGATGAAAATTAACATATGGTATGAAAAGTAGTAAGACGAGGCGGGCCTTAAAGTACAAGTGTCACTTTATGACAAAATTCGATTTTGTGAGGCGATGAAGTGATCTTTCATGGAAAACTGGTTTCTTCGTGAAGTGTCAAATCCTCAAAAATTGAGGAAGACCCATTATAGATCTTGGTGAGAGATTTCTAATGGTGTTGATGGTTCATCAAACTGAGCTACGATCTGGTAACGAAAAAAATAACCATCGAAATCAGGACCTGTGATTTCTGGCAACCGGCCTTACTTGTCTAAAGATGGCCTTAATGCTTCTTGGAACAATGGTTCTTGGTGAAGAATTAAGGGAAGAGGAAAACGAGAATTAACTATTATAGGAGATCTGGAATGTTGTTTGCAATGGTATCTACATAATGATTTTGGGCTCTAGGCACATGACTGAACATAATGGTTTCAAATTTGCGTATCAGTATCTTCACTCATATATATTTTCTAAATAGGACTTAGTTATGCACATGATATGCACCATTCAATTACATGCCAAGTAGCAAGGAATCTAAATGAGCATGAAGATGAAGGATGTGATGAAAGAGGGCAATGACTAAAAAACCTATCACTACATCATATTCAGCCTCATAATTGGTGGCAAATCTAATGCACATGCCGTTTGAAAGCACTAATGTATGCAAGGGGGTAAAAATGGCCTAGGCTGTCGATGCTAGATTTTGGGAGAAGTGACTTGCATTGTCGGCATGGTCGATATACATTGTGGATGATGGATCCATCTGAAAGGTACAAAAGACAACATATGAGATGATGCAATCTACCTAAATACATGAGAGAAATAAAGACACACAAATCAAAGGGATGTGTTATGAGCGAAGTTTCTTGAGGTAGAGCGCATTAAGAGAATTAGGAAGGAAATGGCCTTCAAAATCCTCAAAATAAATGCTCCCTTACTTAAGGGTAGGGGTAATCAGGGGTAGACATACCTTCCATGGTGTCCTCATTCGCTTGGGAGATGGGTGAAGGGGAGGAAGACCGACTACATGACGCGGCAACATTACCTAGTGCATCAACCTAAGAAATAAAGATCACATATGCATCATCTAGAATGGGAGATGACAGATTGGTAGACTGAGAATCTATTGATGATGAGACCTAGGATTCTTTCGAAAAAGGTTAGATAGGAATGCGTGCAGCAACCTCAAGAAGGTTTTTCAGCAAGGAACTCAAGGATGACGACATGTAAAGAATGGGGCCTATCGTGTCCTTCATCTCGACATCGAGGGGAGGGATCACAATAGAAGGCCAGAGTTTCCCTATTCTAGTTGACTGATGGTACCAGAATTCGCAAGTAGAGGAGCAAAGGTTCCACTATGAGTGGCCTCGTAGTCACAAATTACCCCAAGGCAATCATGAAACTCATCAAATCGAGGGAAAAAATGGTAATAGTGACCATGAAGGTCACAAAGGGCACAAGGATGGTTTCTGCGAAGCGTTTTGAGTTTCTTATGTGGGACCAGTATGTTAAAATGGACTTCTGGAATATTTGACTTAGGGGATGCTTCATGGAACAATGGTTTAAGTTGAGGAAGTTCAAGACAATTTTTGGTGGCTTTCCCAACACCGTCACAAAAAGTGCAAGGGGGTGTCGGCATTTGGGCCTTAGGCGCTGGAGGAGCTTGGGGAACCTTGTCCTTCAAATCTTTCCTTTTGGCTTTGCCCCCTTGGCTAGATGCTTTCACAACAAGAGCTGGTTCCTACTGAGGTTGTGATGGAACTGAAGAAGTGGCAGGGGTCACAGGGACCAGTTGAACCGGGGTCAAAGCATGGTAGGGTCTTAGCTGACTAGGCAGAGCGTTTGTAGGGGGATCGATGTACCATACTAGTATCCCAGGAGGCATGTTAGGAAGGACCAATGAAGCCATGATAGGTACAAAAAACATTCTTGGAGGGGGGATAAGAAAGGTATTTGGCCAGTAGGATAATGTGCCAATGGAATAGCTCCTAGATGTTTAAGACCTAGAAGAACAGTTCCTGGAGGGAACATGCAAGATGCACCCACAAATGGAGGGGATCGTGGGGGAGTGAGTCCAGAGGGTTTAGCTAGAAGAGAAACAACAAGATGCTGAGGAGTTGGCTATTGATCAGGTGTATTAGACTGCTTAATGGCAGCCTGTGACACTTGTAACATGAAAACATTCATGGAAGTAGGTTCAGAAATGGGAGGGGGAGGGCCAGGGAAGGCACCCAACAATGAGGAATCCTTATAGACTACGGGTGAGACACTAGTGCAAGGAGTTGAATACTGGTTGTCAGACATTGACGAGATGATGGACTCGAGGAGGTCACGGATGTCGACTCATCGTAAGTCAACCGATCAATGGTAACGATATTCCCTTCGTGGGGGAAGAACATCTTGTGGAACTCCACAGACACATCAACTGACATGGCATATGTGTAACTACGACCTATGAGGATGTTGCAATCCAAAGGGGCATCAATGAATTCCATATCAGCATGGACAATATTTCTCGCAAGGATCATTGGATAGCTGTGGTACATGCCAAGGAGTTGGGAGGAGTGTCCATCCTAAGCAAGCAAGGTGATGGTGGAGGGGAACAACTAGGGTGACTTGAGTTGTTTCCAAATAGCAACAAACATCACACAGGTGGATGTGACTTTGTCAATAATGCATTTGGAGATTATGGCGTTACGAACTGTAACTGGTATCTGAAAAGAAACATATGAAGGTAACGAGGGGTTCTCTGATGTATCAACTAGCAAGAAAATCAAATGATCTCCAGAAGGATCCATTGCACCCAACAAAGTTAGTAGAGCCTTCTTTTGGGAAGGGCACGACTGGATGACTTCTAGTGTCGACATGACAGTAGATGATTGTGCCAAATCGTCTACTATACTGTATGTATGGGCACCTCTATTAGAAGCTGCATTATGGTGTAATGGTCTCTTTGGGATATTGGGAATGGCATCAACTTTGGGTTGAGGGATATGTAAAGGACCATTTGGTATCGTAAAAGTCTTAGTGGACACTTTGGTTTTGGACTATATTACACAAAAATATCGTCACCTTGATTATTTACAGTCAGTATGGGTCTATCACCACATATACCAGCTTCCTAAGCAAGTCTCAAACCTCAGCTCTTTAGAACAACCTTTAGAAATGAGAGAAAGACATCAAAAAAGCAATGTAACTCTGGTTCCGCACTTTCTCTCACTTTTGCCTGCGGGCCCGCACCTTTTGTTTAGGATGTCTGCGTACTTATACGCTCTGTATGTAAAGGGGAGGGTGCGTACCCCTGTGAAAGTCAAAAGGTGCAATTTTTATCTTAAAAAATTCATCTTGGGTTAATTCTAGAGTTTTCTAGAAGCATTTGTTACGTGGACTGTTCGCTCCAAGTGGTTCATGCATCCCATCATAGGAGGAACTAATCCCTTGTTGAGAGGAGCTATCCCTTTGAAGGAGGATTCTATCC